>JAUYWH010000012.1:27239657-27251558 GCA_034779795.1 Ctenopoma multispine | reverse complement strand
ACCACAGCAAAGAAAATGACACTGGACACCACAGACTCATAAAACATCTGCAGCATGGTGCTGCAGACGTTAAAGGATGTCTGCCTCCTCAAAAAATAAAGCCGGATCTGGGCCTTTTTGTACAGAGCAGTCGTGTGATGACCAGTCAAGTTTATTGTGTAAGTACACGCCCAAGTATTTATACTCAGACACAACCTTTTTAATTTCTCTCCCAGCAGTGCAGGCTGGATGGTGTTGAATGCACATGAAGAAACCAAAAAACATAATCCTTACTGAGCTCCCAGGTTTGTCCAGATGGGTGTAGGTGCGATGGAGCAGATGAATGGAGGGGGGTCAAGTGAAGGTTTGACCAGAGGTCGTAAGGACTCCAGAATCAGTCTCTCAAAAGCCTTCATGATGTGTGAGGTCAGTAGGTCTGTAGTCATTTAGGACTCACAGGAATCAAGCAGGACTTCTTCCACCCCAGAGGAACTCTCTCCAGATGCAGGCTCAGATTGAAAATGTGTTGGAGAACACCACAGAGCTGGGGGAGCACAGGCTGTCAGCACCCTGGGGCTGACTCTATCAGGCCCTGCAGCTTTTGTGGGGTGAAGCCTGTTCAGTTCTCTCCTCACCTGATCTTCTGAGATTGTCCTCACATGAACGGTGGCTGAGTCATGTGGGGGAGGGACAGAGGTTTCTGTTGCGGAGGTGAGGTGCAGGTGGCTCTAAGCCCTGGCCTGTAATCTCTTAGAAATATGAATTAAATTCATTGGCCCGATCCACAATCCTCTCAGTCACGTGGCTGCTGATCTTATAGCTAGTGATGGTCCTCATGCTCCTCCACACCTCCCTGGTGTTCTGCTGCTGGAGGCTCTGTTCTCGTTTCTTCCTGTAGGCCTCCTTTCTCTCTTTGATCCTGACAGACAGTGCCCCCAGTTCTAATACATTTAACTGTCTTCTTTTAAATATTATTATGATAATACCTTAATCAACATTCTGTATTTGGATTTGTATTATACTCAGATATTGATATGAACACTGGTCTCAAAAATCTAGAATCAGTCCAGCATTGCTTCTATAAAGCAAGAATCAAACCTACTGTTGCATTATGACAAGCCTGGTATTTTTACAGATAGCAAAGTGTAGTGTAGTGTATGGTGTGTACCAAATGCATACACCCACACAAACACAGACACAGCACGTCTTACTGCCGAAGAGCTATAACTTGGCAAAAGTTTAAAGGTGTTCACTAAAAGAGAAAGCATCGCTGACTCAGAAATATTAACAAACAATCAATGCTACGCTTATTGCAACTGCACAAAATGGAATCATTAGTCGTGACATTAGTAATACTCACAGTACTGTTATCTTACTGAATTTTTGTTGAAGCTTGCCAAAATCTACATGCTGCCTCAGAGGTTTTTGCTACTGTGCCAAGACAAAAAAACTATCTGGCAGGAAGACAGAGGACTTGATATGTGTAGTAGTCTTTGGCCTAAGAATTGTGAAATTTCAAGATATTCAATATCTCAGCACAAAATACTTCAACTTGTATCTGCCTCTCAGCGTACCGCAAACCGCTCCCCCGCCCCCTCCGCCCCCCAACATGGCCAGCATTCAGGACTGAGCCAGTGCATGTTCATACTGTATTTGTCTAGAAAGCCAGCTGGAGAGTATGTAATAGAACAGCATGCATTATGGGATGTTTTCACAGCAGCGTGGGCTGCAGAAGGGCCGTATTAATATTGCATTGAGGGATAGAAGACAGAGTGAATCATAGCCTTCAGTGACAGCTGCTTCTCCTTCCTGCGCTGCATGACAGCGGGGATGATCTGTATATGTGCTCAGAGTGTCTACACCTGCACATATGTGTCTTAATATGTGTTTATCATGCGGGCATATGACCAGTTTATGTGGAGTTCATGTTCAACCTGCCTGAGTGAATCTACTCAGTTCAATCAAACAACACATCCTCAAAAGCCTTAAATAAAGCTATTCACAACATATTGTCCCAGCTTACAAAGGTCCCTCCACTCCTATTTAAAATTCAGTCTTCGACAGCAAGTTCCTCACTTCTATTTCCAATGCATGGTGCTTAACAGCTCCCACTCATCTCCTCTGCTCTCCTCTCTCCCCTTTCCTCTACAAATGTTTTCTTTACTTCTCACTATGCTGCTCTCTCAGTCATTCTCTCTCCATCTGTCTCTCTTATGAGCTCTTGAACCTCCAATATTTATCTAGAGATACTCTACCATTCTCTCTTATCCTCTCTTTCTCTCACTGTTAGTGCCTTGTGTCCTCATTTCTTCCGAGCGCCTCCTCATCTCTTTCGCTTCAATCGTCTGTGCCGTTGCTCTGACTCATGACTCAGTAGCAGTCATGGCTCCTGTTGAGCTGTCTCCGGACCACGGGGCAGGGTTGCCCCTTCAATTTAATGAAGACTTCGACGAGCAAGCTCTTTTTCTCCCTTTCAGAGATCCTTTGTTCTACTGCGACAAGAGTACATTTCACTTTGATTTGTTTGCTTTTATTTAAAGCCAGTGACAGATCAAGCTGACATCAAAGAACCAGAGGTAATTTATTTCAACTGTTGCGTCGACTCACGTCGCCTGCATCTAGGTCGAAAAGTGGCTCTGGAAAACAGCTCTCTGTACTAGCAAGTGGAAGTTCTCTGTATGCTATACTGCTAATTGAGGTTATGACTCATAAGATGTTTTAAATGGACTCTTATCGTGCAGCTGAACAGCTAATAAGATTGGTCACGTTTACTGATGGTTCCACAGCTGGTTGAACCTGCTGAATTGGATGAAAAGTGTACCCATCACTAAAACTAGCTGGACAGATGCTCACCGACGCACCGACTGCCAGCTTGGTTCGTCAAGGCTCTAACTCAACTTATATATTTTTTTATCTTCCGTCTCTTTCTTCATCTGCTCTCTTACGAAGCCCTGTCATCACCACATTGAAAACAGGGTTCAGAGGTCAACCTGAAAGCTTAGTCGACTGGCTGCCAGTGATTCACATATATCCATGCACACACACAAGCACATTATCTGTTGAACCTCATCTCAAGACTAAACAGCGACACAGCTGCTCAACATGCAAGCCACACAACAGAAGCACATACAGACCCCGCAGAAGGCTTACACACAGCCTGACAAGCTGCACAGCTCAGAGGGCTCAGCTGGGGCACAAGCTCACAGTGGAGTGAGCGGTGATATGATTACTGTAAGCGAGATAGCTGCTAGCAGGCTTGGATGTTTTCAGAGAGAGAGAGAGAGAGTAAGAGAGAATGAGCAACAGATCAAACCTAAATCACACCAGACCACAGCAGAAATCTACAGTAAACGGACGAGCAAAACCAATATCCTCTATGCATCACTGCAATGCATCACACTTGCTAGCAGAGCCTCAAAATCAGTGGTTCAGTCTGAGTAGATATGATGTATACACTGAAGTAGGGTTTTTACTCTGTGTGAGCTGGTTGGTCGTACATCTAATCAGAAAAGCAGTGCTGCTTTTCAGACCTAAGAAGACCTCTAGTTAAGGCCTAGAAGCTTAGTATCAGTAGTGTACCTATTCTACATTCTTACATTGATCCATTTCATGTGAGTAAGCTGAAATTTTGTAATTTAATGACAATAATATTCAATGCTTACCATCATGGTTGGGGTTGCCCAGTGTCCACGGCTCGTCTGAGTCAAAGTGTGTATCGCCTCCTATACCGGGCCCTGGAAAGTAGGCGTGGGCCAGGAAGCCACCCTCTCCATCAAAGGGTGAGCTGTCACCATGGAAACCTGAAGCAAAAATAATGGTTATGTCCACGTCCTTCTTGGTCCTCTCCAGCTCGCTGTAGGGCACGGCCTCAAAGCGCAGTGGCGTCACATTTTGCCAAACGTCAAAGGCTCGCCGGATGGCGTCATGCGTCTCCTCAGCACCAACTTTGGGCGTCACGTTCTTTATGCTGCAGAGACATGAGATAAAGGAAAGGCTCATAAGAAAAGGGAAAACACAGAAGTCTCTGCAAGTGCCTCACACAAGAAAGATAATTTCATCTAGCACCACGCCCCAGTGGGCTTCAAATCGGAATTTCTCTCTTCTCTCTTTAAAATGTCCGGATGAGCATATCTATTCTAAATTACTTTGATAAGACTCTTGGGTTCTTCAAACGTTTGGTAGAACAAACAAAACTAGGAGCAGCTTTTTCCGCTAGATGTCCACTAAGAGGAAAAGTGAAATAATAGGTCTATTCAGGTCAACGGAGTCTAACTTCTCTGACGTGTGGCATATGGTGGGAGAGAAAACAGCACGCTTAGTTTAGTATAACCAACACCAGGGCAGAAACAGAATGATTATGCTGCATGTCAATCTCTGTGATCACGCCAAAAAACAAAACGTCTGTCACTATCACTGTTTTCTCTGCATGTTGCCATTTCACACTCATCCTGGTCGCCGTCAGAGCTAAATGGAGTGATTGGAGGGAGAAAACAGCTGAGTCCTCCCCTGCTGGCTTTGAATTGCTGCAGGTGTGGAGAGGAAGGGACAATTTCCTGCCTCTGGAATTTATTTTCTAATTAAGGATTATCAACAGCCCACTGCCTGCTGAGAGCCCCAGCCTGGTTTGGGCAATCAGAAAAGCCTCTCTCCACTTTATTCACTCTATAAATATCTCAGTGTCATGCTCTATTAAAATTTGGTTTCTCTCTGAGGTGAGGTAAATAGGTATAGTTTACATCATCAGACTTAAAGACATAACATGTGATATTGTGCTGGTAGCACAATGTGGCTGATGCACAGTTGACAGGTGCTGTGTGGAAACAAGGAACATGATTCAAGAGTTCCCTCTGTTCCTCCTCCTATTCATCCTGTTTGTGTACTCTGTCACCATGCTGTTGCTTTATCATTTTTCACAGAGTTCTAGACTTCACAGGTGAAACTAAAAGTAGTCCTTTAGAACTATTCATTGTTCAAACAATTAATCTTTAATCAACCAAAGACACATCTGGGTTAACAGCAGCACAGAACTTTATCTCTTTCTCATATTTATTTGTTGATCTTTAAAGTCCGGATAAAGCCATAATAAATATGCTTTATTATCCAACCAGCTACATTTGAATGATCTGAATGTTGATAAAATAAGCAGTACTCTTTAGGTGTTCCTTGTTCACTTCAGTTCAGTGGCTTCAGTGTGTCATCAAGCCTTTCTGCCCCACCCAAAAAATTCCTCACCACAAAAATGATGACAAACTCTTTAATGCTCTCGCTCCGCAATTACAGACTGTTCACACATTTTCAGCAACAAAAAAACATGTTTAATGTGTTAAGAACCAAATCAGTGATTTTATTTTACCCGGTTTTCAAATCCAAATGTATTCAGTGTACTGAAAACAAATGAACTGGATCTGCCATCACAGTACTTTTGGAGGAGACTGTATTTACACTGCATTGTAAGCTCAGATTGATTAATGAATCAACAATGAATGAACAAAGCTTGGCTAAGAAATACACCACAATGAGCCAAAACATTATGACTGAATAGTGTGCCGGTACTGTATACTAACAAACATCAAAGACAGGTTATGTGCACACTTTTTTTGAAATCTAATTTATAGCTTTTGAAGAGCTTTTTAAAACCTCAACAAAGAAAATGTATTGCACAACAAACACAAAGCAGGTCCAGGTGACAAATGTACATTTACATATGCCATTTCTTTAATTGTTCAAAAGCATCAATTTGGACAGCAGCAGTCACCGAACAGGTGTGGTGTTTATCTCAATTTAATGAATCTTAACTCCAGCATTTTACCGCTGTTTTAGTAGCTTCTAACTCTTTTAGCCAGTAAAGGCTCCACTGTGCTCACTAACTGTATCGCTCTGCTTTTTACAGGGTGACTATTTTAGAGATTTTTCTCTGCAAATAGCTGCTGTGGTTCATTTTCATCAAAGTAGTTGACTGAAACTGTAGCAATTTACATTAGGTTACAGAAAATCTAAATCTGTGCATGTGTGATGCCATTGACAGTCAGCCCTAACTCTTGCCTAACATCTTTATCACACAACAACAGTTTCACACCAAGAGACTGATCAGTTGAAACTCAGTCATAATCAACAGAGCCATCAGCTGAAAAGAATAACAAGCACCCACTGATGACTTGCTGGTTATTGCCATCAGATTTATTGTATGTGATTTAAATTCTGCAAAACAACAGTAAGAGTGAGTGAATAAATGAGTGCTCTCATCTCAAAATGGGTACTGGCAAAAGCTTAAATCACACAAACAAGCCTGAATACCAGCTGAAGTGCTGTTCTGTGAATGTGATGGTTGGCTGTTGTAAGTGAAATATCTGTCCATGACTCCATGAGTCCACTTGTGAAGGCAACACAAAATGCTCCTTTTGTCTTTTGAAGTTCTTATGTAGACGAGAGCTGCACAAGTGTGATCAACACAAGGAAACAATCCTGCTTTGAAATTACCATCAGATGACCAAGAGAGTGTCTGCTGTTACTGAGAAAAGAAAATGCACACAACTTGCAGGTCTTCCATGACTTCATGTCCTTGTCCTGCTCCGTCTGAAAGCACCAACAACTGTGGACTCTCGAGGAATCAAAGGATGGTTTTATTTGACTCGATTACCCAACTCGCTGTATGCATGTCCTGTTTAAAGGGTAAGATAGATAAAAAGAAAACCACATGCAGGGAGAAGCAGCAAAACGACAAAAAAAGAATCCTAACCCGCTCAAAGGCCATATCAAATATTAAACTGCATGCTGTGGAGTGATAATGACTCTGGGTGTAATTCATGTACCATAATAGTACCTGCATGCAGGGAGAACAGTAGGGATGCCAAAGCTAATTAGTGACTTCCCACAGCAAATACTGTATTGTGAAAAAGTACTTGCCCCCTTTTTTGCCCCTATTTTGCATATTTGTCACACTTGAATGATTCAGATCATCAAACTAATATTAATATTACACAAAGATAGCCTGAGTAACCACAAAATAAAGTTGTTAAATGATTATTTCATTTCTGAAGGGAAAAAAATTGTCCAAGCCTGCCTGGCCCTGTGTGATAAAGTAATTGCCCCCTAAACATAATATCATAACATAATAACCCTTGGTGCTAACAACTGCAATCAAGCACATACTATGCAGATTCACTTTTTTAAACCACTGCTCTGCAAGTCTAAGTACCGGACACACCAAGCCGATGGCTGGCCGATGGGCAGTCGCTGAGTGTTTATCTGGCATATCTTTGTGGCCTCACCGTTGGCACTAGTTGGATCCCCATCAGCAGGTTTTTAGTCGATTCAGCATGTTGTATCAGCAGTGGGTTCGTCTGCCAAGGAGACCACTCTGATTGGCTGTTTAATGCATGATAACAGAAATAAACTCCAGTGCCACTTATAATTTCTTATTAGGCATATTCTCGATAAGAAGTAGCTATAGACCACCTGGTGAGTGAGATAAATGTGTGTTGCTTTGTTTACAGCTTGTATAACTACAGCCCTAGGTCTTCTTCTTCTGCTTTCTATTTTTGACAAACTACAGCCACCTACTGTTTAAACAGTTATGTCCTAGTGCCACTTTTCAACCCAGACCCAGGCGACATGCAAGTCAATGCAGCAGTCAGCCTCAGTTGACTCTAGTTCTTTGATGTCGGCTTGGTGATTCACATCTTTAAATGTGTAACGTTAACCATATAATAGACTTATGCAGAAGCCACAATAAATAAAAAATGCTTTCTTAAACACACTAACTCTAGCAGTTCTGACACTTCTTTAAGTTAAACACTTAAACACTGTCTAACTTACTCCATTGCTGAGGAGGAGATAGAAGAAGCTGCCAATAGAGTAGATTTAAATACTAACTGAAGGCCAGGCACACATCCATGTATCCATGTATAACACACACACACACACACACACACACACTGTCATGTTGGCATCCGATTACATAACCCTAATCTGTCAGAGATCACCCTCTGCCTTCCACTGGGGTTTCCTCCTCTCAACTCATCGTTTTTCTCTCTGCAGCTGCTTCTCCTCAAACACTCCTCATTTCCACATCTCCTCTCCTCATCAAGCCTCCTCATTTTCTTCTTTTCATGTTGCAGATGAACCAAGCTCTCGCAGAACCTACTCCTTCCTACTCCAGTCAAATCCCAGTGTAGTATTTGAAAAGGAAAAATGCACAGCCTTGAATCTGTCCAGTTCTGTCATCATTGATATCCAGTTCCACTTAAGATGAAGATTACTGATCCAGTAGATTACATTCAGCATGTAATACTGCTTATACATTTATCCTCAAGGCAGAGCAGAAAACAAACAAACAAACAAACAAGTCAGCTTCTTACCCCATGACACATGGAGCTGGGGGCAGGCAACAGTATTGTGTGTGAAATATTACAGAACAAATAGCTGGCTTTGTAGCGCTTCTGTCTAAAGTTTAAATATTGCTGATAGTGTTCACTTGTTTCTCCCTTGCAGCAGAACTGGAAAATGAGGAAAAACCAAAAGCTTCCCAAAAGTTCAGACAGAACTTAACAATTTGTGGCTGTTGGTCTACTCCGGGTTAATCTTGTTGACTAGGTATCTTCATAACTTGACAAAAGCTCCCTTGATGGATGGGAGTTGTCAATATGTGTTGGTGGGATTGTCTGTGAATACTGAGGTGGTTATGTAATCAGTGACAGCTCTGGGTAGGCTAGAGGTTTCTGCACACGCCAGGTAACTGCAACGTTCACATCCCAGGGACCTTTGTTGTACGTACACCCATCGCCCCCCCATGTTTCCTGGCTAACTCTCTCACTGTCAAACAAAGGCTAAAATGCCCCAAAAAATTTAAGAAAAAAAACAGTCCAAATCCACCCACCTGTATGTGATATGTTTGTGTTGCCACTTCTGTCCTGTGAGGGCATACCGCCGTTTCCTGACGCTGAATTTGGATGCACCTCCTACCTGGTCAGGAACCCCACACCTGGGCTTTTTCATCCACCTATAGGAGAGAAGAGAGAGGATCACACTGAATGCGCGTAGCAGTGATGTACACTAATGAGATCATGAATAATTCTTAACATTTCTGAATAGTGATAGAAATAAACACACATAAAACCATGTTATTTTATAATCTATGCATACATTCATTTATATATAGTATATACTGTGTATGTACACACAAAAAGATGCCTCACCTTATCGTGTTATCACTACATCAGCACAGAGAAGCAGGGGGAAAACAGGAATAAAGCAGGTATAGTGTTAGATTATCATGTTACAGCTTGGTGGTTGGACAGCTGTTAGTCTGCATTCACACTGCTGGCCACCGCATGTTACAGTTCACTGGCCAATTGGAGCTTGCTGCTATTTGTAGCACAGATGTTGTTTAAGTGTTTGCAGGGACAAATGTCAGCCGACACTATTTTAGTGATCTGCAGGTTGTTATAGGTCTGGGTAATACTCCAGAGTTCAGACAGGGTCAAATCTGACCTGCATTTGGTTTAACAACATGAAGATAAAACTGTTGTATCAGCAGTTTCTACAGTAAGTAACTATATTTATATGCAGTGGTGCTTGAAGGTCTATGAACCCTTTCTCTATTTCTGCAAAAATATGACCTATCAAAACCTGATCTTGACATTGCAAATGTTGTAGAAGTGTTGACCTTTAGAGAGATCATGTGCATTCAACATCAATGTTGCCCAGGAAGATCACACCAAGAGCAGGCATGTAATAGTCTGAGAGATTAAAAGGAAACTAAAGGCCTCTCTTGCTGTGTCTAATATCAATGTTCACAAGTCCACCATAATAACACAACAGAAGAACATTTAACAAGGTTTATAAACTTTCAACTGATTTCAACTATATGCTGAATATTACCCATTACACCGTCATTATTAATAAAATGTATGTAGTTCAGGTAGTTTTATCCTCTACTATTACCTTTACTGATGGAGTAAGGAGAAACTAAACCTGGTCCCTGCTCTACGTTCTCCTCCACTGAGTTTTCATACTTTGGCATTTTGCAGCCTTTGATCTGACAACGGAGGTGTTCTCTCTCTAAAAGGGCTCTTGATCAAATTAAAATGGCCCTCTTAAACCATGCCAGGGCAACTTTGTGTCTGGATAAATGTCTCTGCTTGCCTTCAGAATGCAAAACAAGGAGTGAATGAGCGGCTCGCTTCCCCTCCACTATGAATATAAAACTGAGAAAGCAATAAATACATGTAATAACATTTTTAACACTGATTCATAGTTTAGTGCGTGTTTTACCTAACAGCTATTTTTCACTCCTCTTATAAAGTATCCCCAGTATGTGTGGGCTAATTTAAATTCTACCTTGGAGTCTTATCAAATCCCGTAAATCAAGCATACATATAAATAGCAGCAGCTGCATGTGAAGAGCATCTCTTGTCTCTTTGGGCTGATGTTTTCGTATTTCAATAATTTATCATACTGATGAAATGGTTACATTTTATTAGTTTGAAAGTGTCAACAAAATAAAGCTATCCCTGCTAACACATATCCACGCTAAATTTAACACTGCTTCTCCCTTGTAGCTACATTTAACTTATAGAATATGTAGAGCATTTAGCTGAATTTGTGCCTTCATGCTGCAAAGAATTTATTATGCCCTTAACTCTTATGTCTGTATCCTTCGTAACATGGCTTGTGACTCACTCTATAGTGTTGCTGTCCAGAGTTCCTGTGACATTGAGGCCGTAGCGGCGCTGCATGGCAGCGATAGCGGACTGCATGACTCGAGCAGAACGCAGCACTGACATTCTGGGGTCTGCAGGTGGGAGGTAGCCATACCTCTGGAGCCATACCTGTAGACAAAAAGATGAAAACACAAGGAATGGTGAGACTTTATAGCAAAGCTGGAAGATAATGCTAAGTGATACTAATACTTATACTAATGTATTTGTATTTGAGTCCCTGTAAAACTACTGCCAGAGGGAATCACAGCTCAGATCTTTGAACCAGACAAGGGATCGGGGGGGATTTCCCTCACAAGAGGCTTTAGGGATTTGGATTGTCCCAGTCACTCTATATTCTCTCTGACTTCATCATAAAATGGTAAATAGGTTTGCCAACTTCTACATTTAGCAACAAGAAGCTGATCAATAAGAAAGACGCAAAGAGAAAGCTAAATTACACTGTTAGAAAAGTAGAGAAACAACCCAAAAACCCAGGACTAGTATTTCAGAAAGCTGATGAACTCAGAGCTGCCAGGCTGCCTCAAACCTGTGCTGTGATATCTGAGCACAGTGTTGTGGAGCCACTTCAGTCATTACGGAGGCCTGCTGCTCGGGATAGCACACACGCTGAGAATGAAATTCACCAAACAGGGAGGGAAGCGTGGTGTGAGAGTGAGCGAGGACAATGTAATAAAAAGGCAAAGCGTTATTGTGAGTCTACAGCTTCTCTTACAGTCTCGTTTCTGGCTCCAAGCAACAATAATGCTCTCTTTAGAAAAAGACTGCAAGGGCTGTACGTGTATATTCAAAAAAGGAGGCTTGTTAATGCAGTGAAAGACAGAAACCTTTGTGTTTTTGGTTCTAGGAGAAGTGAATTTAAAGTTAATGAATAATTGAGTGGTGTCAACATGGCCTAGAGGGAAGCCCCCAGAGACTGGAGCATTTTTTTTTACTTTTCACATAATTACACTGCAACGTATCGGATTGTGTCAGTTTGGATTAATACGGTTTGCTCAGTCAAATCCTCTGGTCCCACCCTGACCATGATGACATAGACATGCGTGGAGCTAGACATATTAACACCGGGATGATGTTTTGGCAGGACAGAGTGTATAAAGTTTTATTTTATTAAAATGTTCCTTTACATCCCTTCTGGGATCGAGGCCTTGTCGTGGCGGAAGGGCTTGCGTGGTCTAGTGATCCTCCGAGCTATGTTGTCGGG
>JAUYWH010000012.1:27213341-27238859 GCA_034779795.1 Ctenopoma multispine | reverse complement strand
GGGCTTCCCTGCTTAGGCTGCTGCCCCCGCGACCCGACTTCGGATAAGCGGTTGATAATGGATGGATGGATGGATGGTTCCTTTACATTTATTTATCCACATAGATTCAATTTGTCAGTTTGCAGCCTTTTAAAGGAAGCTTTGCCTAAATGGGGCAGGTTAATGTTTCAGACAGGACAATCCAACAGTAGAGGCAGCTGAGGAAAGCAAACCCTACTGTGCCCCCTGTACTACAGATCTGCCCCTGTCTGCTAGTAAGCAGATTTTAAAATGGCTCTAGATCACGGTGTTAAACTTTTTACAGTAACTTCTACCATTCATGTGCGTGTGTGAGCGTGTGTGTAAGAGCCTTTTGTTCCTGACATGTGTATTTGTAAAAATTATACTGGGGAGATCAAGTTTTATTTAATACACCCAATCAGAAACACAGTCTAACAGTGTTATTTCTACTTGTGTAAATGTGGCAGATGTCAAAATGTCACGGCTCACATTTCTTTACACCTTCTTGCACCATCGTTCTTGCTTACACTATTTCCCTCAGTCACTTGTTTTAAACTTTGCTGCTCTAGACTGTTCATGGATTTCCCACTGCCTCTTTGTTTCCATCAGGCTCCCTTCGCCTCCTCCCCTCAGTGAGTGGCTGATAACGCTATAATGTGGGTCAAGATTTTACGCTCTGAATAAACCTCTGGGGAGCAAGGTGCATGGGTGAGATTTCAAATCGGCTTCTCAGGTACTGAAACTACTGCACCATAATCAGACAACCAAACACACACACAGGAACAGACACCGTCATACACTCCGCAGTTTTGTTACTGAACAGTACAAGACGACAAGAAAACAAAATGAAACTCATGTTCTGGATCATTTAGAAAAAAACTCTTCTAAACCAACCAGGTTTAACAGTAAGTGTTAAATTATCTTTTTACATACAGTATTACAACACGTTGACATTAATTATGATTGATTATGTAAATACGACAATTTGGGTAGAATGCATCAGTGCCTCCACGTTTATGTTCATCTCCAGTAATTGAAGCTTTCCCTCCCAGGCATGCTGAAAATTGCTTTATCCCAAAAAGCTTGAACGATTTCATCAATGGTTTGGAATTCTTTAAACAAAATGATGCTCTGTAAAACTGAAAACAGCCACATATTGATATTCTCCTTCTTTTTAATATTTAAACACTAAAACACTGACATGTTGATTCATTCATACATTTGTTGAAATAAGTGAGAAATGCACCAGTTTTTCTGACAGAAGTTATGGGTGTTATTTATTGGTACAATGATCAAAGGATTAATCAGCTTATCAAAATATATTTGACAGATTAATTGATAACAAAATGTTTATTGTTAGTTGTAGCCTTAAACATGATATAATTCTCCAGTACCAGATTTATTTTGAATTTTTGTGCATGTACAAAGGTTTGGTTTAGTCCAAATATCACCAGTGCACAGTCCTGTACGCTGAGCAAACACAGAGTCTCTGAACACACCAGATCCAGAATTCTAAATCAATGTGTGCACGTTTTTGACCTGCCGTCACTTCACGTACACAGTAACACTGCTCTGCTCAGTGTCCAAGTCTATCACAGACAAAATCCTGAAATTCACTGACATTTAAAATCCCGTGTGGGATAACACACTCAACAACCCAGTGAATGTTAACACACGTACACACACATGCACAGACAATGACAGCTCAGCCATGAAAACACCCACCACCACACACTGGGCCCCAGTAAATTCCCTGTAGCTTCTGGTGGCAACGAGAGGGAGAAAAAAAACCCACGCAGTTTAGACGTGGCGCTGCATATTTAGCCAAACAAAAATAGATGATAGTGTTTTTCTCCCTGAATACAGCCTGATGTGCTGGTAGACAAACATTTCAATTCAACACAAGGTTTGAGAATATTATGTGACTGAGAAGCTGCAAAGAAAACAAAACAGTGTGGTCTTTTTAAGAGGTGCTGGCAGTAAGTAGTAAGTGAGGTGCTGTGATTCAGTCATCAGATACACAGATGAATTTGAGTCATCAGAAAAGAGGCGACCGGCGAAGCAAAAGCGGAGACAGTTGTTATATGTTTGACAGGATATTGGATGGTGCCTGTGTGTGCGCACGCTGCAGGTCGGGAATTATTCTTTGTCCCACAAGAGAATGAGAATCAGAGACAGCAAGACATTGCAAAAATTAATATACCACAGCAGAAAAGTGCAGCCTGTAGTCTGAGTGAAACTTTCCACAGTCAATTGAATCATTGTGTCCTCGCCGTCTCTTCTGCAACAGTGTGGAGATGAATCAAAATGAGGCTCCTTTAAGATGGATAATTGATATCCTGACGTTTAAAAACATCTTTTACAGCTCAGCTGAATAAAACTGTAACTCATTTCGTTTCCAACAGCTCAGAGAGGAAAACTGGCCACAAAACTGAATTCTCCAGGACTTCCTGAGCCAACAGGTCAAAAACCTCAGTGTCACCTCGAACTATAAAGCTTATGTAGGGCATGCCACTAAATCTGCTTTTCTATTCATTTTTTTTTTTTAAATGCCACTAACGTGCGTCAGTTTCTCTCCTTTTGACCTGAGTAAAAAATGCTGCAGCTCCAGCATTGTACCAAACAATCAATCTACATGCTAGATCTGTGCTGTGGTCAAAAGAATGAGACTGAATTAACACACAACTGAAGTGACTGTCTTCCATAATGCAAAAGTGTCTTTTATATGTTTACTGGAGTTTAAAGATCTTTTGAACTCTACACCTTCTTCTTTGATCTTTGATCATATCATTGTGTCAAACTTTATAGATTGAGTTTAAAATGACATATTATTAGTATTCAGTGACTACAACCTAAAAAGACTTTTTACTATCTGTCCTTATATATTTCTGCTTTCTTTGTCCTCCTCCCTTCCACCCACTTCTCTTTCTTATTGATTCACTCTTTCTCTTCATGATCTATGGTTCCCGGTGTTCTGCCGATGTAAGGATTCCTGAGAGCAGAAGGCTCCTTATTCAATAAGGCAGAAATTCTTCCCTGTCCTCTCTCCACAAATGGATAACAAGGGAGCTTGTAAGCATGGACGATGCTGTTCAGCAGAGCAGTAATTTGAATTCCTTGTTAGTGCAATAATAATAACGCCACAAAACAGTAACTGTACCTCAGCTAGCGCTTTATTACAACTGGTTTGCTGGGCTACCACAGCCTGCATCGGTACTAGAGCACACAGAGTTCAGGTAAAAATAACTATTCTGACCACAGCATTAGATCATAACAGTGTGAGATAATACGAACAAATCAAAAAGCTAATTTCTCTGGATCAAAGCACAACATAATATGTTAGTGTATCTGAGCTCTTATCCATTCACGTGTAACACTTAAAAATATGAGGAGCGAAGCTACAAAATCACTGACTAGGATCAATGAAAGAAAAGTGTTTTGACATCTTATATATATATATAACCCTTTCTTGGTGAAAGTTATTTACTTTTGTCCATTAAAACTGATGCTACAGTCAGTGTCCTCTAAAGCTCACTGATTAACATGCATGCATTGTTTCATCAGTACAAAAGATGCTAAGCTGTAAACCCTCCGCTGGTAGATTCATATTTAAATGACCAATATGGGAGTGGTATTAATTAGAGCTGGGCGGTATGACCAAAATTCTACGTCACAGTATTTTTCAAAATTATGACGGTTTCAAGATATTAAACGGTATTTTTTTCTCATGCATGAGTGGGTGTTAATCACATTTTCCACTGATTGAGAGCAGAGTGCCAGGTCACAACAGAAGTCATTTCAGGTTACCTTTCCTACAGAACAGGTCTATACATTGTCCTTATATTATAAACTATCTAAATGCCTTATGTTATTTACCCTATTTACCTGACGACATGTCATTTATGTTGCAAACGTTGTTTAGGCTATTTAAACTAATTTTATGGTAGAAGAAAAATCCCTACAATAATATAAAACTTTTTTGGTATGAACCGCTATACTGCCCAGCACTAGTATCAATCATCATTGAACTCTACGTAAGAAGGTACATTTGCATGTTATAAAACAAGCAAAACACCAAACTAAATTCAGATTCAAAACAGCAAAAATGTTTTTCACAAACGAGCTGCCAAACCAGATTCCTGGAATAACCCACAGACCTAAATCTGTCCTGTGGGATTTCAGTACTTGAATCATTATGCAAAGAAGCTACTTTAGTATGTAGTTAAACTACTAGTTTGATTACAGGTAGTTCACTACTGCCAATAACATATGCAATTTGTAATTAGTTTGTAAGCATGTAAAAGGTGAATGTTTTTTTTATTATCGGACTTTACAGGGTGAGGATGAGACTATTTCCTGCAGTCAGTATGTACCAGTTTGAACTCAATTTGTATTTCACTTGCAAAATGAAACATACAGATGTGTTAAGTATATATAGCACCAAACCACACCAGGACTCAACTGATTTAAACGCACATGAACAAACAAACAAGTGTCTCATGAGTAACCTCATATTGCCTCTATTAGAAAAAGTGCTTCCCCAAAGTGTTGAGAGGTGTAATGAGGTTAAAGTTCCCCAGAAATCAAGGCACTCTTCAAGTGTAAAGATAAGGAGTCCAGCAGCACGCCTCGATAAAGGCTTAAATTTCTGACATGCCTACTTTGGGTTCTCCACACTTGATTTCACTTCACTTTGAAGTAGATTCTCTCGTGCTTCTGATGCAGGAAGAGCCGGGGCCTCTCTGCACACTTCTTCACAGAGTGTGTTCTTTTTTTCCACCTTTGTCACACTGAAAAAAAATATCAGCTTGTGGCCTAAAATCTTGATCCATAGCTACTCTAAAAGGGCAGTTCAGTAAATTGAAAAAAAAATAGAAAATTGTATCTACAGAAAAACACAATTTGTGCTGAGACTCTTGTCCAGCTACATGCTGTAAGAGACTTCAGGTACAGACTGAGCACAAACATTTCAGGTACACTCACTAATGATGGGTATACTTCAAACTGTATTCTTCATGGCATCTCTGCTCTGCTCCATGTCTATGTGGCGAACTCCAATGTGCTAATTTCGCTCCCTGGTTTTTAGAATCAGTTCCTATTCAGAGGAGGTCATCTGTATATGTCGCAGATCAGAAAAACAAAACACTCCATTCTTTACCCAATGTAGGAAAGTCATGAAGTGACTCAAAGGCTGTTCCTTCATCCAGATGCCTCACACAAGCACTGAACTGAGGTGAACTTGTGGCGTTCATGTCCCCGAATCACCTCTCAACCAGCTGGCTCAGCCCACTTCCTGACAAGAAGAAGATGGGCTAATTAGCTGATGGGTGCCATCAAAAGGCCAACCTGCGATGCGGAGAAATCACTGTATTATGGATGAGATGTGCCTCAGAAAGTTTGGTCAGCATGGCAACACAGTGAGAGGGTGTTTATGACTGATCAGCTGATGGGAGCATGTGCTTCAGATCACATGTTGATTGTTAGTGAAGGGGGGAGGTATGGCAGTTCACTTTAGTCAAGAAGATGACTTAAGTGAAATGCTTTACGCTGGGTGTACTGGGTGTACTTTTAATATTAAGATTACATTAAACATAGCTAAAATCTGAATCTTTAACTGGATTCATCTTAATCAAAAGGGACACGCTGAATTGCAGGATCCACAATAAATCTATATGATAAATATGATACGTAAATTAGCCTATACAGATTATACTGTAACACTTATTTTTTTGTTTTTCCCACTTTTACACTTTCACTCAAAGCCTATAATATACACTATAGTTGCTGGTATGTAAATAAATAAAAAAAGATATGTACATACACAAACGTTAGAAACTAGTGATTTTCGATATTGTTTTTTTTTTACCGTTATCCAATACTCCGATAGAGTCTAACTCTAAATTTCCGATACCGATATAAACCAACAGCAATATATGCGGGGTGATGACGCGGTTTGATGATGTCATGCGCGCCAACAGACGTCTAGTTCAAGACACATTTGTCTTGTAGTGTAGCTGTTAAACCTTTTCTGTCCGGACATATGTCAAGAACACAGATATTATACCTACACTATTCTCCTCTTCCAGAAAAACATATTTTAATATGTTGAGAAATATTGATTTTGGAACTGGTCTACAAACATTGTCTCGTAATTCAGAAGTTCAATGTGTCAACACTGTGGAACCAGGATAACGTTTCGCATTTCACAAAATACAAATCTTTTCCACTTCAGAAATTTACCAAACCATCCACAATGGAAAAGCAAAGCAGAACCCACCATCTTCACTGTCACGATATGAGAAGTTCCAGGTTACATATCTGTAGGTTCTTCCAGTGGAAAAGGAGTTGTAAAGCACAAGCAAGACAGAAACACTGCATGTATGCTGCACAAGGCCAACAGGTTCCCCTGCCTGACAAAATCCTGTCAGTATTGGACACAGACACTAAAAGCCTACTGGTTTCTGATTCTTCTCATCTAATCAGTGAATGATTTACACCCGGGGATGCTGAGTGAATACAATTAACCCCCTGCTAGGACAGAAAATCAGTAGCATAGAACCCTGACCTAACTCCTTTATATACAGCAAACATTATTTCAAACATAAAGTAAGTCAACAGTTTAAGATGAATTTTGATTATTGCGTCACAGTAAGCACGTCCACTTTTCAAGGGTCACAGCAAGTTAACATTTTCACTTTGTACATTTGTAAGCGTTGAGCAAAGAAAATCATATCACTTTGACCCAAGCATTGAATATGCTGTGCAACTCAGCACTGATCTTAGTGATTGTACAACTAAAAACAGGTATGATGGGAGGTGATAAGGTAAAAAGTGGATCCATCTGTCCCGTATCAGAACTGGGATAGAGCTGCTGAGAGCAACTGGAGCTCTCAGTCCAGGTGACTAGTGGGAACATGATCCTGGCCTCCAGGGAAAGCCTGCCGCCTCAGACCACCCTGAATTATTCATCGGTTACACGCTGAACCACAGGCAAGTGTGCCAGGGTTGTCAAGGCAACCGCAGCCCTCCTGCCCACACCAGTAACCACAAACCCACACACATGCACACATAAATTCAAAACTGCTGTGCTTAAATTCATCCTGTAAAATCTGAATTTGCGTCAGATTCTGCTTTTAATGACAGCAAAACATCACTAAACCTCTTTGGATGCAACAGGATGTTTGCAGAGGCACAACAAAGCACTGCTACATATTTTATCCCTATACACATACTCACACAGATAGGAACACAATGTTTTATGCATGACATGTTCACCACCTCAGTGGCCCCATTAGGACAAAAATGTCACAAAAATGTCACAGTCTGATCATACATACTGATCAGAATGGCGCTTCTTCTTCTGGGAGATCTTATTTGTAAGGTTTTGGATATAAGATATTGAAATATGCCACAAAAACATGTCTGGACTATGACATCATCTTATGATTTAGAAAAGTTCCTATGCAATATGACAACAATCGTAAAGGACAGAACCTCCATAAAGGTTGGAGGATGTTTAGTTTTCCACTTTTTAGAATGAACACATTAGACGTATCCGAATTGCTGGTATCGCTGGTCAATACAAACAGAAGCAGATTGCAACAGTTGTCATGACTCACAAAAACTGCTGTGTAAAGATACACACATACACACAGAGTCAACAGCTTCATTGACAGCCTCACATGTGATGCCCCACTGGCATCATCTTAACGTTGCATTTGTCAGTCACAATAAAGATTTTACAGCTCAGTAAGCTGTGACCACAGACACACCTCAGAGAGAGAAAGACAGTCGCCTCACTGTCCGGGAGAATGGTTTAGATCTACACACAACAATAACAACAGGCTGCAGAGGAAAATCAGGTGTGTGTGTGTGTGTGTGTGTGTCTGTCTGTGTGTGATTGTGACTCATTTAGGCCAGTGCAGGTGTTGTTGTATTTCTCTAGGATTGGGTGAACAGACTGACACAGACGCCCCAGCAGCTCTGAAATCTGCTCTCTTACCAAAGCCAAATGACGTCAAGAAAGCTGTGTGCGTGCGCGTGCGTGCATTCACGTGCATTTGCAATCCATATGACTGCTCAGTGAGAAATGAGGGCGAAGTATGCAGCACGGGTAAAGACACCGAAGGTAAGCTCACACATACAAAAAGCACATAGGAGGAAATTATGGCTGCATCAGCAATAAATCAGCGTGTGCTTTGTTAAAGATAAGGCTGTAAACAGCTGATGCATTCTGAACGTGAGGTCATTCTGCACAATTATGTAGACTAGTTAATATCAGTGCTGATAACCACCAAGGCACGGAAAAGAAAAGGAACATTCAAACTTCATTAAGAGAAAATTCAAGCCAATGAACCATGTACACTGTCTGACTGCCAAAGTGATTTCTGGGAAATGCGGTGCAATAACACAATGCCAGTCAGTGCTTATCACCAAAAATAGCAAATTAGATCTCTCAGATTGTTTTAACATGGTTTTGTATGCAGTTCAGTTTAAGCTTTGTCTTTGGTCTGGTGACACACAGAGCTGCAGCTGAAACACACACACACACACACACAGACACACTATTTACACACATTCATATTCACACTAGTTGCTTTCCATTAGTCAGATGCCACTCGGAGGCTGAGCACGCCAACTTGTAACCTGAGCTGTGACAGGGCTCAGGAGCTACTATTCTCCACATAGTGACAACAGCACTAAGTAGTTTGCATTGGACAGGACTGTGCCTGGAATTAGCACAGTGCTGAAAATACCTACAGTGCCAACATGCACCATATCCTGAGATTTATTGCACGATGATGTATAACTTAATGAACTTATGAATGAATTTAGTATGTTGTTAATAGTTATTTGCTTAAGTAATTCAAGTAGTTCACACATTGTTGCCATATGTTAGATGAGACTGTTGATCACACATCACACAAACTAAAAAGGAAAAACCATGAATTGTACTTTTATGTTTCTTAGCTAGACTTTTAAGGAGAAGTCACAGAACCTGACAAAACCAACAAATATTTCAGTTAAAAATCCCCTAAACCTAAATAACTTCTGTTTATTCACTCATTCAACACACAGAGACAGAAGGACACAGCAACACCAACCGGCCATAATGTTGTTGTTATCATAATAATAATTGATCATTTATTAATCCACAAATTCTTGTGGGCAGGCAGCTCCCCGGGGCCCAGTCTCGTGTGCAGGGACACTTGAACATGTGGCCAGGTACCAGAGGGAACCAGAAAGCGAACCACCAACCCTAGGGTTTGTAGGCTACCGTCGACTGCTGTACCAACTGTGCCAAAGTCACCCCTTACATTCTCAGCAAACACTTATGTAAATACAATGGGCCATATCGGAGTCATGTCCTTAGATAATACGATAAGTCGATAATGTTATTATTGTAACAGTTTTCCCTCCTTTTCAATCTTTATGTTAATCTATGCTAACCACCTGCTGGCTGTACCTTCATATTACATGTACACCATAACAGATTACAGTGGAGCCAATCTGAATATCCCAAACTCTTTAATGGAATAATTCTGCAACAAAATAAATGTTTTTGCCAACTGAAAGAAAAATAATCTTCAAAATTATTTAGATTTTTCAAAAGTCATTTAGTAACATTTGAAGGTTCCAGCTTCCTCAGTGTGAGGATCTATCGCTTGTTTATGTTGTAGTATGGTTCTGGACTGTTGGTCAAATACAAAAAGCTATTTGAAGACATCATGTTGGGCTGTGGGAAATCTTCTGATCAAACACTAAGTGAAGCATTAATCTGTAGATTACTGTATGATAAAAATAATCATTTTTTGCAGCTGTCGTGATATGGTTCCATCTGTCCATCGCAATTCACGGACTGACAGACAAACAGAGAGAGCAGATGAAAAATATTTGGTGGAGATAATAATTTCAACTGACAGTCACTGACATCTAGCTCAATGCTGCCATTCATCCATCTGAGTAAGGAAGTGTTAACAGACAGGAGCACACCTGAGAAACGCTGCACTCTCTTTGTTGTACAGCAGATTATCTCTCACTAAGCAACTTGACTTTGTCTCTGGTGAACACAGCGACATGATTCAAACACTTAATGTGACTCAGAGCGCGGCGCTCAGGAGGCTTCGCTGCATTCGCGCCTGTGTTGATGTGTTCCTGGAGAAAGCTACTGTAGTGAGGAAAAATATCTCAAATCCCAGCAGAGAGGAGTGAAGGTAAACAGAGCACAGCTGAGAGTGATACAATGAGGATGCTGTAGAACCAGGCCATTCTTTGGACAACACTGGAAACAAAAACATTTAAGCTAAATGTATCCCTGTGTCACAGTGCTTATAATGTGTATATCAGTTACTCAGGCGTGGCACCAACCCAATGCAAACAAGCAGCATTAAAACTGCTAAATGGCTTCCTGTATCTTGAGTTGAAAGCAATATAAACAGAAGTGTCATCCTAACTGTTTGATGGTGTCAGACAAGGGGATTAACAATCTATTATCACTCCTTTAATCGCTGTGAGATATAAAAACTAATGATAAAAATAACACAGAGTAGCTCAACTGCTGGCACTACCCACATACATCTTGTGGCCTTGCAGAAAAAGCATTAAAATGACATCATTGTTAAACAAACTCCATTTGTTATTCATATAAAATCAATATGGATTGAGAGAAAAAATAACACTCACAAGGAGATAAATTAAATTAACTTGTGGCAGAGCCTCAAAAAAGACATTGTCTAATTTGCCGAGAAAATTACTTCTTCAGGGAAGACAGTCGGATAGAGAGAGATGCTGAAGAGCTTTCAGGAAATATTTTTTGCAGTACAGCACAGAGTGGCAGATCTATAGTGTTGAAGTGAGGTGTTACGAGTTAGTATTAATTACTGTGTTATCGCCCGCTGACAGGCTGTGCCTCTGTAAAAATGTAATCCAAAGCAAGGAGAGGGGGAAAGTGGACAGCGGCACTATGGTGAGTTCAGCCACGAAGCCAGATCCAGATGTTCTCTGACCACAGTCTGACCAGTGATTACAGTAGCGTGACCTCCCACTTCAAACCACTGTACTTCAGTGCAACCACTCATCTCACTCTTCATTATTACCCTCTCTAAATCTGTGGTGTAGGTGCAGGAACAAACACTAGTAAGCAGCTTCTACATATTTTCCAAAGCAGCAGCTGTTAGACTGTCAGCTGTCAGACATACAGAGGTACATCCACCTACTGGTTAATGATGTAGTGCTCTGTAACTGCGGCAGGATTCTACTGGACTGCTCTGAATATTAACATTACATTTACTGTTAAGACATGTTTTAGGCTACTTGTCTGGTACATTTGCCTCCATTGAAAAAGCAGGTCGGTTTGAAGCCAGTTTGATGAATTGACCTTCAAAGTTTCAAACGCAACAGTTGTCGCTCACTCTATAGCAGAGTTCTACCACTGCTGGGAAACCCAGGACAAAAAGGACGGTTTAATTATGGGCCATAAAAAAAGTCTCACATTACTGTGAAAAGCCTAGCCTACTGTATTGAATTTGTGGACGTCAGGGAGCTGGTGTTAATGTGCTGTAGCCTCCACTGCAGGAGAAGTGGGATGTCTGCAACGGGGTGGCAGCAGGTTAGCTGGGGAGTAGGGGTCATTTCCACAGGACTGTGGACGTATGTCAGAGTTTTGGTCTGGGTTTAACAACCACTGGGCTTATTGCAGTTTAGATTCATAAGAACGAACAGACAATAAAAACTAGAAAAGATTAGAAAATGTAAGTGAAGGCAGAAGATGTTGGAGAAGGCAACATGAAATCAACTTGGGAAGATAAAATAAACTCTAAAGTACCATGTTGATGACAATACAAGACTTTTATTTACATTGTGCCTTACAATAGAAAACAAGGTTAGACAATAGAGAAACTAATATATTGTGGTATAAATTAAGTTACCTTCGCCTAGAATCAACAAAGAGAAAGATTCTTCATTTCTCACAAACTTATTACGTCTACGTCTTATTCTTTCCGTCATGTGAACTCGTTTTGACTGACTAACCTGTAGCATCTGGACTAAATCTGCTGCCTTTGTGCTTTTCCAAAGGGAACAGTGCAGCATGCCAAGCTTGCAAATCAGGTGGATATGTGGATGCAGGATGTGAACGACTGTCAGTAGACATGCCAGGATGTTCCTGTGTGTGTGTGTGTGTGTGTGTGTGTGTGTGTGTGTGTGTGTGTGTGTGTGTGTGTGTGTGACAGACAAGGAAGGGTGGGGTGTTACAGTTTATGATAGCCTTATGCATTTGGCAACTTTGTTTAATCGTGCTTGTTCGGGAAACAAAGTAGGCACAGACAGTTAAAAAAAAAACAAAATTTTACTCTTGTGTTAGTTCTGCATAAGTGTTCAAGAAAGACAGACTGAGTTTTGAAGTTTATTGGCACTTGTAGCGTGAAGCCTTTTAAGAATCCATTAACTTGTGATATCAGAATAAAAACTAACTGCTGCCTGATTTGCAGGATTCAGCCTCAGTGTTTGTACTGCCTTTTGTGGAGGTTCTCATGTCCACCAACATTTAGCCACAGACCATGTCTGAATATTTGACCTCTTGGGGAAGATTTTTTTTTGTTGTAGACTTAGAAGTGAATGACTCTGTTTTATGTGTGGAGATAACAGGATTAGTAAATCGACTGGATTTAACTCAGTCTTGTGGCCTCCACAGTCCATTGTAAACATTTCCTATCAAATGACATTATGGTGAAATTAAGCTGCTGCTAATGTGACTGGCTCTGAGAACACAAACAAACCCACATATGGAAAAATACCATGTGATACATACTGTACTCCATCTAAAAGACTAACGTTTCCTTTCACACTGGAGCTGAGGATGGACTACTACCCAGCTGGCATCTCACAAAGAGCCTGTTGTTGTAGTTGCACCATTAATATAGTGTCTAAAATGCGTTATTCACTTAAAATAAGACAAATATAACGTAGCAGAAGGGGAAAGAAAGCACGTTTCTTGTTCCTTTCTGTTGAAATCGTGCCATGTCAACAAATAACGGTCCCGGTTCTTACCTCCACACTGAACGGCTGCTCCTCTCCGTTCACGGCACATAAAATCCACAGCACCAGCTGCACACATAGCGTCCCCACACAGCAGCGACGAAAGCATCTCCTGTAGAGAACCATAATGAACTAGCGTGTCTTCAGTCTGATTTACAGTCGATACAAAACAAACGGACGGCGGCGGCGGCGGCGGGGATAAATCCTACACGTTTAGCAGCAGCATAGCTGATGTGTCCGTGTCTCTCGCGCAGAGGAAGAAGAGATGGAAGCGCGCGACGGAGCGGCTTCGGCTGCCTTCGCCTCGGTTTCTGGAGGAGGTTATCCCCGAGGAAATGCTAGCTGTTAACGCCTGTCAGCAGCCTCCCGGTTCCGCAGTACCCGGGGTCAGTCCTCCGGTGCACCGGCCGTTGTTCAAAGCGGACGCGTCCAGCCCGTTTTCCGCACCGCGCGGCATAGCTTCCCGTTTTCTATCGTGTTTCCCACCGAGTGCGCATGTGCGCGCAGAGCGCCCTACCTCCCCCCCCCCACCTCCTCCCCCTCCCCACGCCACTCTTCGTCCTGCCACCACACCAGCCTGTCGCTCACAGGAGCAGTCCTCATCCTGTCAGGACAACACGGGCGACATGCTGATAGAAAGAAAGAAACAAACACACACAACCGAGCCACATTTGGAGCCACGAGTTTTTCATAGTTTAAATAAAATAAAAACAACACTTTGAACAATAGGCTGCATGTGAAATGTTTCACTTTGTGTGAAATTAAATGGTTATGGCAGTTTTACTAGTCTGACCTATATCAGGACAAGATGCGGGTGAAGCTCGGACATTGCCTGAAGGACTTTTTTTTTCTCATGGCATTTATATCAAAACGCTTTATTTTTACATTGTTTCCATATATTTGTGTTTTGCTAATGTAGAGTACAGAGCTGCATGTTACGTCATTGTGTGTGGGTTTAATTCACTGTATTTACAGTATTTATGAATCCCTCAACTCCACCAGAGGGCGATGATAGGCTCAGCTTCAGAAAGAGTGACACTTCCTTGTCTCAACCTGACTTCCAGTAGGTGATGATGATGATGATGATGATGTCATCAGGATTTTGATTGGAGTTACCGTAGAGAAAGTGGCGAGTTTAAGGTTTCAAGGTCTTCTTCTTTTTACAGGAAGACATTTAATTGAGTTTACATTGGTTAAACACAAATTTCTGTCTCATACATTAGCGTTGAATATATACGGCATGCTGTAAGTGCTGTTGCCTGGTGAAAGAACTATACATCAACCTGGCTTCCCCCATAGCACACAAACAACATACATAAACCATACATAAAGAAAATCTCTTTCTCTGGTCAGATCTAATAAGCCACATCAGTGATTTTACACTTTACACCCTAACCATCACAAGCAAAAGCCTAACCCTGACTCTAACTCTTACCTAAACCTCATTCTAACTTTATCTCTATCGTGTGTGTGTGTGTGTGTGTGTGTGTGTGTGTGTGTGTGTGTGTGTGTGTGGAGCAGATACAGAAACAGTTTTCAGTGGTCACCAACCCTCAGTCATTTGAATGTGTTTTGGAAGTTTTGGAAGGTTTCTGAATGATTGCTATGTTCACATGAATAAATAATTTAGTGCTACATTTCAGCAGATTTCTCTTCAGTACCCAGCTTTTTTCGTCCGACTTGAGCAGCATCAAGCCACTGATTGACAAGTCGTTATACTGGTAACGTTATTATACGTTATACTACTACCTACTGGGATAGGTGGCGAGGCACATGTGTGAACTGTGACATCTATGACACATAGTAAATATTACAGGCAGCAGAGTGGCATTTGGTGAGGTGACATAATGTAATGTGGAGGATTATTAGGTGACAAAACAGGACTTTGAAATGAGAGACACCAACACAGCAGCAGTGCATGATATTGCTGAGGCTGTAAGCGTGTGGTGCAGGCACCTACTGGCACATAAAAGTAGTAATAACAGCAGATATCAGCTACTGAACGGCATGATAACATTTGAAGTGGGTCCCAATTTTTGTATTGTAGCAAAGATGATCCATGGTTTCAAAAACAATGTTATCGGGCACTGACTGGTACAGTGACTCTCTAAAGTCGTCTAGTAAGGAAGTGCTCAGTGTAACTGACAATGCTAAAGTCAAGATGAAAAACCTGCAGCAGTTTGTGAGGGTGAAAATGTGTGGTTTCATTTAAGTTAAAAGCAGGGGAAAAATCAATATCAGATAAAGAGTCATCGAATGCCTGCAGCCAGCGGCTGTAGGTGCAGAGAATCCTTACTGAACATAAAATCGTAAAATAAAGTTTTTACATTCTGCAGGATTTATTTAAATAAATGTAAAACACTACTTTGAGCCTACAAGACATCAACCTGAGTGAAAAACTCCACTCAAAGTCTCAGAAACTGGACACAGAAAGTGTCTTGCGCTGTCTGATGCTGGACAGCTCATCATGGGTTGTAAACATAAAGGATGTGTTTGGGCTCGGAGGTCTGCTGACCCATGCAGCCAGTAGTTCACACTGAGTAGAACAAGGCAAAAAGCCTGATTTATCATTAGCACAGCAGAGCCAGAGCTTTGTGAGAGACACAGAGGTAGCTGATTTACTTTACAGGTGATGAGGATATGAACACTAAAATCACCCTGGTGGTGCCCAAAAGATCAGTGATTCAAACTGATGAGGCAAGTTCTCATTTCATGCAGTAGCTACAAAACAGAGATAATAACTGTACTTTGTCTGCATAATTATACTGTAGATTGACTTGGTAATCTGTGTACTGTAGGACCTGGGGTCACACTTTCTGCATTCTCTGACAGAGGTCGTCATTAGTGCCCTGATCTAAAACACACCCATGGAAGACCTACCAGAATACTAGGTGTATGAATAAATTCTCAAAATGAGAAAAAAAATCTGATCACATTCAGCCGATCAGGATATTCAACCAGAACCATCGTTTGATTGTCGTTGATCCAAACACAGACAGAGCAGCAACAGTATGATGATGTCACATAATGTGATCAATTCACAAGTAGAAATATAATAATAATCATCTCCAAAGATTGAATATCGTGACAGATATTGTTGCCTCAGTGTTGCTGATTGCATAACACACATTGATGTACCTTTCACACTAGTCGAGATGTTGTGTAATGAAGAGCGTTTGGTTGAATATTTGAATCATTTCAAACTTGTGTCCCTTCTCTTTAACCTTTGGACTGAAATAATTACACTGCACTTAGCAATCATTTTGCCGCTGTGGAAGTTCGACTTGCTTTTTCTGTCCTGCTTGTGCTCATTTAGAAGTTTGCTGGCCGGTTGACTCATTCTCTCACGACTTCCTCTTTCCTTCCCTCATTCTCTCTTCTCTTCTGCTCTTCTTAATGATTTCCTCTCTCTCTCTCTCCCTTGCTGGTGCTCGGTGCTCGATAATCCTGAATACCCTTTCTGAAAGATCTTGGCCCTTTCCAACTGGTCCACCCACCAGCGCAGAGCGTTGCCAGGATCCTCAAAGCCTCCCTTTTCCAAACACGACTGTGTCTCATAACTGCTGCATCTGCTCCCAGTCAGACCTCCTGGATCTCCTGGCAGCATGAATCCAAAGCCTCCCGTCTGTGTCCCTTTCTCTCTGTGCAGAAGAGTAAAGAAAAGATATGATGAAGAGGCCAGTGATATGAAGTGGAGCTCCGGTTGGTAATTTAAACAATACTTTCTTCCAGGTATGTTCTAACTACAGTACATTTGTTCTGGGGTTTAATAATTGCTGTGCTTGGCTAAAAGCAGCAGGTTCAACATAATGCAACGAGGAGCAGGCCTCCTTCTCTTCTCCAGGAGTAAAACAAACTTGAGCTCTAATACTCGTCCTGAGGTTGGGTGGGATCACGATCAGATCACATTCTCTCTCCAGAGGAAGCTGCGGGGTCAAGTTGGAAGCTGAGTGAAAAGCTGCCATCTCGGATTGATTGCTGTCTTATCGCACAGTCAGCTGCAGCCAACTAAAAGGAAAAACTACTCCAGCAAGAAATAACTGCTCTATTCCAACAAGGGCCTTTTTCATAGTTGGACCACTTCACTTGGGTCTGGACCCAGGATCGTTTGTGGAACTTTTCACCCTCAATGAGCAGCTTTCTTTCACATGGAAATTCATCCCAAACCACCAACAGTTTACTTTGTGTTTATTTCACGCCACTGTTTTAATTCCAACCCAAAAATGGCTCCAGGTACAGTTCTTCATGTAACAGATGTTTCTGTTTAAAGGATTTCCTGATTCTCATGATTTAGCATGATTTTTTTTTCATTTCATGTGCTCTGATCTATCTCTAATTCTTCCTTTTTAGTGGATTTATAGTACTTTGGCTTTTAAATCTGTCAGTGTACATTCAGCTGTTCAGGTCAAGAAAAGATTTAATGTTTTGACTTGTTGTCTCCCAATTAAGATCCTGTCACATTTCAAAGAGAACTTTACAGAAGGCTTCTTGTTGTTGTAGAAAGTCCCACTGCAGTTTTCATATATGTGATCATAAATGTGAAGTCGTTGTACCAAACAGAATAACACACTGTGTGTGGACTATGGTAAGAGCCTTTCATTTAGTAGCTATTTTGAATCATGTCTTGGCTGAGCTCCCAGGACTAAATGACACAGGAAATCAACACATCTGGATCTCCAGCTCTGATCACAGCCCATCGATGACATGGTTCCGCCCCCTTCTGGGAAGTTTGGATGTAGATCTCTAGTAACCCAGCCAGAGTCCCTGCAACGCAGCTTCAGCGGAGCTGGGCACTGGCTTGTATAAACTTTGGATACACAGACAAACAGCAATAATGGGTTGGCTCAGTATAAAAATAACCTGATTACAGCCTACACGTTGCCATTGCCAGGCACAGTCTGGATATTTACATAATGAGCTTAGTTGGTCAGTGAGCTTCACAGCTGCAAGTGAACCAGGTTGACTTTGCAGAAGCCACAGGGTTTCCCTTATCTGTACGCTGAGAGAAAAGTGTAGCAAAGTTCACACAACTGTTTAGACTCGAAAACCACAACTCTGTGCAGCTCGAGTTAGCTTATTGACAATTTATGTATGAATGAGGTGCAGCTCAGGTCAGTTTGATTTGGCACATGAGAACTTGTCGGGAGGATTGTGAATGAAAGCGCACTGTTGAAAGCAAAAATCCCCACAGACAGAGCGAGGAAGAGAAAGAAAGGCAGAGAGAGAGGAGAGCAGGGGAAAGCAATGTGAACACTGTTGTAATTGCAGAAACCTGTTTTTGTCCGAATCAAATGGAGACATCTAAGTAAGCAGAAAGGAAACATACCAGATTCTGCATCTCCTGGACCTCTAGAAGCTTAAAGTCACTGTAACATCAGTGACAGTATAATGCACAATGTAAATTCTGTTTGGGAAGGAACAAAACTTTAACTCTTGGCCTGCAATTGGATCAAAAATTCTGCATCACACACACACATTTCCTTTTCTGACACTGAAGGACTGTGTGAACATGATCGCTATGTAGATACAGGGCTGATACCTAAAGCAAGAATGCAATCATATCTGAGCCTGATAATTTAACAATTGTTAAATATCATATCTACTTACCATTTCATTCACAAGAAATTATTTCTGAAAAGAAATATGTCAGCATATTCTAATCCACATAATCCGGTGTTATATCAAAGTACATTTATTACCCATCTGTCAAATCGCTTGCAACATGTACAGTGTACGATGTATCATAATTAAGACAATTGACTTCAGGAAGACTTTCCCTTGTGATTGGTTGTGGTTCCTTTGGCTCTGAAACCCAGAGTCTCTTCTCTGCACAAAAACATTCCCTCCCTTCCTGTAAAGGGTGAATATTCAGACCTTGCAGCCACCCATTGGCCAAAAACCTGAAACTAATCCCTGCCACAAAATCGGAAGTGGGCCAATTGGTGCTGTTGGCATAATCTTCTTCTCCCTCCCTCTCTCCTTGGCTCCACGTAGCCAACGGTTTCTTTTTTCAAACTAGTGCTCGTGGGAATAAGGCAGACTGATGCCATAACAGAGCTGTTAATAACTTCAGTGGGAGAAACCTGGAGAGGAAGCATAGCGCTAAAGAAAGCAATGGCCTTTTATAGCGTCGTTCAAAAAGTTTGTGCACTTTTTAAATAGAGTGAGAGTTGTATTCTCAGCAGGAAGTCAAACACATTTCCAGTTGGTGTTGGCCAGCACCAGGGTTTCCCTTGTCATCGATCCTGTTTGTGATTTTCACAGGGCAGCCAGGGAGAGGAGAGTGTCCAGTGTAGAAACCACAGAATTTCTTCTCCGCTTTCTGCAGATGATGTGGTCCTGTTGGCTCCATTTTACCTTCAGCATGAACTGGGGGAATTTTCAATCAAGTGTGAAGTGACTGCGATGAGAGTAAGCACCTTTAAGTCTGGGGCCACAGTTCTCTTTCCAACAGTGGTGCATTGCTTTCTTTGGGGCTGGAGTTAGCTGCTGTCCCAAGACATTTAGGTACCTCGAGGTCTGGTTCACAAGTGGTGGGGTAAACTGGAGGTGATTCAAAATTCTGGGCACATTCAGCTAATGGGACACCACAAAACATTCACAGAACTCAACAATACAAGCGATTATTTATCTCATCTGGCGTGGGAATGTTTCCAGTTTGTATGCTAAAATTAAATTAGATAAACTGCAGGCAGTAGTTTCATATTTACTGTATACATCTTTCATCTAATTCTAGGTATGATGTTTTTCACAAAAACTCATATTAAACCTTAATGTGATCATGGAAGATATTGTAAAAGCTGTATTGTCTAGCACTTAACAATTCCTAGCATGTTCTTTATCCTGACAAGTTGGGCCTTATCAGGGCTCTTAGTTTGTAGTAACTCAGAATTTAGGGAAACCGAAATGGTAATTGCTGGTGTCTTCTCCTTGTAAGTTGCTTTGGATAAAATCGTCTGCAAAGTAAAGTAAAAGCAAAAGTGCAAAACATGTCTTCAATTGCTTTGATCCCTGTTGCGTGTAAGTAACGTGATGTAAGACTTTTGTTTTAATGTTGCGGACATTAAAGTGGGCACTCTCAGCGTTAATTAGCAACCTCCAGCATTGTGGCTGCTGTCCACTGCCCGTCTCCACCTCAACACACGGCTGAATAAAAGCTGAATGGTGCAGGTTCAGCGGTGAAGAGGACAGCCGCAGCAGACAGACGAGCACTGCACTTACCACTCTACTTTGAGCAATTATGATTGATTATGGCTCCCTGAAGCGTTTCTCTCACACTGGTCTTCACTGAGCACTAAATTGGTTCTTGGCTCTGGGCAAAGCTTGGTTTGACGGAGGAACATTTTAAAGCAGACTGTACCCTGCAGAAGTGGGTTAGCCCAGACCTGTCACAGTTAGCATATGAATTAATGCTACGTTCCACCAGATGAGTTTTATTCTTACTTTAAGCGTGACTGCAGTAACCCAGCAGTCGACACAGATTAGCCTGTAGTTTGAAAGATGAATACTGTATCTCGACCCTCCTCACTGCAGACCGGGCTCCGGGCCACTTGGGGCCTCCTATGATTTTTTTTTAATGTGCCTAAGTTACTGGCCAGGTTCATGCGGTGTGAAGCAGTGCGAGAATTCACTGACAGAAAGTTTGTCAGTTTAGCTCAAGGGAGGGAAAAAGGAAAATGTCACTTTTAACAACTGTTCCAACTTATACCAGACAGTTGAGATTCTCAACTCCACCTGCTCCACTGCTGATAAGCTGCTCATAAAATAACATATTATTTAACTCCTTCTCACAAAGTCCTGCCTATCTTCGGCTGTTAATGCTTTACTGTGGTCACAGTTACTGAACACCTTATTTAAAATAATTGTTAAATAGAATTAATGGAGTTAAGAAACGACATATTCTTCTAAATTTTTTGCTGGACTGAAGCAAAAATATTTATGAATAACATGGGTTAAAAACTACACTTACATGCTGTACTCATAACAGCACTCCATACTTAGTGATCTTGAAATTCTCCAGCACTGACTGTAAGCACCTCCACAAGTGTTAGCCACACATCTAAAATGTAAATGTAAAAAATGTAATGAGCTAAATTAGCCCTCGGCCAAAAATAATCACGAGCTGAAAATACGCCATGTGAAACCCATTATCCTGCAGATGCTTCTCAGATGAATGATCACATTAAAACAAAGGTGTTATGACATTAGGGACCTTTAAAAATGTTAATCGTAAGCAAAAAGCCGTGGGCTTTCAAACGCAGAATTGCTGCAGCAGTTAAGAAATGCTCCGTGAGGAGGCTACACTGCTGACATGAAGACAGTGATCATTAAGGGAAACGCAGCGTGCTAACAAGCTAAATTGGGAACACTGGTGAAGAGCATGGAGGGCTTGGTACTGTGTTTCACCGTGATAAAGAGTCAGTATAGTCCAGACTAATATCATTGTCCACTTTCAAATGGCACAAGTGGAAACACTAGTGGGAGCAGTAAAAAGAAATGAGCTGGCCTTGCTGTGCTTGTTAACACCAACCAGTGGAGCCCTGTAAATATTTGCCTTAAAGAGTGCACCTGCAGCTCAGACATTAGACTGACATGAGAGAGAGAGAGAGAGAGAGACACTTCACCACAGCAGAGCCCCACACGACAGGCCTGTGCTTTCACGAAGCTCCATCAGCTTTTTGCTATGAGAAATAAAATCCTACATCCCTTCTCATTTTTGACATTGCTGTACATCATTGATATAAATGGACTGGACAATATAATGGAAACACCAGTCAGCACTGCACCACAGACTGCTGCCGTGTCTACACGGTTTGTAATGCACCTTTCATTGAAATCAATCTCAATGTGCAACAAGAGCGACGGATTTCATAATGTATGCAGCACAAAGCTTCCAAAATGATGATAAACGTGAATAAAGACCTTTGTAAAACAGTTTGAGCAAAAACGTTATAACAAGAAGGAGAATTCATTGTATCATCATCATGTAGTTTACCCGGTAAACTGGATCTAGAGATTATTATTTCATGTTTCAGTGAGTAGGATTATCTCTATGTCCACCGCCTTTGGTGGACAATCTAATGCCCCACCAGTGAAAATGAAGCTTGATACTTTTAATAGTTGTTTACTTATATCTCCAGCAGCAACATGAGCTCATGGGCTCCATATGGAGAGGACGTTCTGTAGGTAAAATACTTACAAGCATATGGAAACCTTAAAAATATGTGTGTGTGTGTGTGTGTGTGTGTGTGTGTGTGTGTGTGTGTGTGTGTGTGTGTTGTCAGAGAGCAACCTGGCAGCATCGCCACCTAGACAATGTGTCATTTCCTGGCCCCCCCCCTCGTTTATTATACACATACATGTAATGGCACCACAAGACGTTCACCTGCTGCTTTTGACCCTGACTCATAAACCAAACTGCCAACGCGAATGAGGCTGATGTACAGTGAGTGTATGTGTGTGCTGGATCCCTGTGCAGAGGATGTAATAGGTCACATCCTGTGATATTTACTGATTTTTCATTATAAGTCACATCCAGTTAGTGGTACAAAGTGCCGTGCAGTTTGAATCGTGAATTAAATGTAAAGTAGTAAAGATGAGAACATAAAAAAATTCCTTACTGATAATTGTCTCCGGGCAGGAGCCTGAGACGTGTTTGGGTAGGGGGACCTGTTAAGTCCTTCTTTTAATGAGACTTTGCATGGACAAATTGATCTCTAGCAGAGAGCTTGGGGTCCAATGTTAAAACATACCAATATAATAGCGTTTCCACTAGAGCCAAGCCAGCTTTATGGGGAAGAAAACCACAATCTCATTCTGGATGGACAGACTTCATCAGGTTTACTGTAGATGTGGTCCAAATCTCAGGTACAGTAATAGAAATCTTTGACCCATAATTTATAAGTAAAAGCGCAAGTACTTGGCTAATTTAAAAGTGCTTTAACTTACAGTGAGTTAACCTCCTGTCTGTCATTATTGAAATTGAAAAATGGTATTTAATAGCTGAATGTTTCTTGAAAGCGAGATCCCGAACCTAATGAACCCACATGTTTAACTAAGGCAAATTCCAGGACTGGTGACCACAGTGGAGACACAGACTCTGTTTGAGCTGTCTCCAGTGTACAGTGCAGGTCGGCATCCACGAGCTGCCCTGATGAACAGCGGTTCGTGTCTAAATGCCACAGGAAATACATTCAGCGCTGTTGTTTGTATTCAGCGAGACAGCAGCGCAGGTTCAAACAAATCTATCCAAAGCGTATGCGCGATAAGAAGATACATTCGTTTGAAAGGTCAGGCTTGTCTGAAACAGACAACTGAAGATATTTGCAAGTATTACATTATCAACCAATGAGCAGATAGGTGTCTGCATTCAGATGGAGAGCCACACTTTGACATTTATTAGCTTATAACTCAAGATAATAAGAGAGAACAATGAGACATGACAGCACACAGATGGCAGACACACTGTAGAGGATGTGAGCTACTGTACGTCTGTGGAAGGTAACAGTCTTCTTCATTTGTTTAATACACAGGCCTACATGACGTTTTAAGTATGTTGTCTGTGTGTTGTTGTTATCTTGATGGATTCATGAGTTCACCCTTCGTCTTCATTAATCCCCACTGCAAAAGCAAATGATTTTATGTGACAGTAATGATGCTCAACTGCCCCCATTGTGTTGATTTGAATCCGTTAAGTGTTGTCCTCCGTCGGTGGCCTGCTGCTGAGCCAAACAGCTTCCGGCATCAGCTAACTTACACTGACGTGTGCATTACTATCCATTTGACCCAGTATGAGCAGGTGCTTAAAGCTTTATTTACAGCTATGATATTGTGGATATGTGTGAGGGTTGTAATCAATGGCTAATCACCATCCGCTGGACAGCCAGGTGGAACCAGATTATCTAACTGGGGCATTTTACGCTTGTGTGTCTGTAGCCAGCTGCAGGACAGATGTTCCAAGCGGGAGCCGTATAATCACTTTGCCGGTGCCACCAGTTCACATGGGTGTCACTGTGGTGGCGGAACTCAAAAACACTCAAACATGGTGGATATGATAGATGGAAGAAGCTCAGCGCTCTTTAATTGTGGACACAGCGTTTCCAACTGGTGCAGATGGAAACGTCTGCACCATAGTTACATATTTAAGAGATGGAAAACCAGCTGGGGGGGTGATGTTGTTAGTTATTGCTTATACCAGCTGGGATTTGAGGACTACTGACATGAAGATCCTGACAGGGGGTGGGCTGAACAAACTCCAGAGAACCAGTACTACCAATAAAAAAGTGAATCCCTCACATTAGGTCACAAACTGGGCACTGGACAGGTATATAAAGGCTTGGATTGTTTGAACTGTCCCCGTGACAGTTGTAACAGCAAAATATCAGACATCTGTTGTTTTCTGTAAAAGCCTGTTCATCACACCATAACGGACACGTCGGCCATGGTATCCATGACTTACATTACCACCCAAATCTGTAGGAGCAAGGGCTGACTCTATGGATGTCCACATGCAGCCTGCAAACATGCCTGTGCACCGTCTGCACGTGTGCCAGAAGAGTCGACAGGCAGCTGGATTCATATACGAAATGTATGTAAAGTTTATTTCACTGTCGCTCACAGTGTTCCTGTGAGGTGGTTTCACATGCTATGTTATGCTACATTTTCAGCACAGCACACAAAGGAGCTCTTCTTCTCGCCGCCACCACTGTTCAGGCTCGGCACCACGCTTTGTAGTGTGCATGTGTGAAACGTGTCCCTGTACACGCCACCAGCTGTAGCGTGAATAGAAGTGTGTCTGTGCCTGTAGGGCAAAGCATGGATCAATCAGAGGCCAAATGGAACGTATGAAGGGGGACGAAGAGGGAAGTCTTTGGTTCCTTGTTCATGAAAAGCGGTCAGGTTAGCTTCCCCATCTACTCCAGAGTTGCATGCTGGGGAATAGTAGCTCTTATTAGAGCATCTAGGAAGTGTTCTGTTGCTAGACTGGAGCCTGTGAGGCAGTCTCTCTACTGTGCCACAGAGATGGCTCAGTAGTGTTGGGAGTCGACATCCTACTGTTAGTTTCGCTCATTATTCTGTTTTCCTTCCTGCAGCAGTACGTTCAGGTGTGGTGGGACGGGACACAGCTATAGGTTCAACACTAACAACTTCACACCTATATGAAATGTGAGCAACTCAACCATATTATACAGGACAAAAACCTCTTTTTTCTATCTGTTAAAATTTTTATTTCTATACATAGATATTCAGCAGCTTCACTGACATTCTGTTCATCTGATCACATGACATCCAACTTCTTTTGACCCATTTTTCTTCATGTGTGATGAGACTAAAGCTAAATAAAAATCACTTTTCAGTCTAAATGCGTTCAAAGACACGCCAGCCTCCTGGTCTCCTCTCCTCTCCTCTCCTCTCCTCTCCTCTCCTCTCCTCTCCTCTCCTCTCCTCTCCTCTCCTTTCCTTTCCTCTCCTCTCCTCTCCTCT
>JAUYWH010000012.1:27159542-27213241 GCA_034779795.1 Ctenopoma multispine | reverse complement strand
TCCTCTCCTCTCCTCTCCTCTCCTCTCCTCTCCTCTCCTCTCCTCTCCTCTCCTCTCCTCTCCTCTCCTCTCCTGCAGGTATCCTCGGCCTTGGAGCTCAGAGGCTTCCAGTGTACAGTTACTGGTCCTACCAACGAGCCCAGTGTCTTGTTTTCTGTTTGTTGTTGTTCTTTTATTGCCTGCTGTTCTTTTCTCTCCCTCTTTCCACTCACCCTCCTGGTTGGTCGCCTACTCTGAGCCTGGTTCTGCTGGAAGTTTCTTCTGTTAAAGGGAGTTTTTCCTCTCCACTGTTGCCTAGTTCTGCTCAAATGGATTTGCTGGATTTTTTAAAACACATTTGAAACGGTATTTCAACTGCTTGCACTTTTACTTGAGTATTGAATTGAGGATCCTTGCAGTTTATATTTATTTACAGTGAACTTCGCTTGCCTTTATTATTACTGGACAGAACAGAATGTTCGACTTGCAGTTGCGTTGTCTCTTTCTCTGTCCGTCCATCCCTCCATCCCTGACAGCGTCTTTGATTGAGATCACGCTGTCATCTGCTTTCAGTGTTACTCACACTAGGATATGGGACATGTCCCTCCCACCGCAATCTGTCTCTGTTACAGAGCTGACACTGGGGAGGGGCCTCGGTCACTTTGCACACTTCTCTTTTTTCTCTCCCTCTCTCCACCCACTCGTCATTTGGTGCCCAGATGGAGCCGTTGCAGGCGAAGGAAGCTTGAGCTATGGACCATACTTTTAGCAGAAAAAAAATTGCTGCAGGTCAAAGAGAGAGAAAAAAGACATCAATGAACACTGTCGGCAATAATCTGTGTCCAGCAGAGTACAACAGAGAACTGGCACACAGCTGACTTTAAAAGGAAGTTGCCAAAGACGTTTGATGCTGACTTTAAAAGTTAGTGACACCTATTGTGAATATACAGTACACATGTACACACAGCGCCATTCTCACTGCATTATATTGTGTTATGTTGCAGCCTGATGATCAAATTCCTTTTTTTCTCATTAATCTACACTCAGTACCCCATAATGACAAAGGGAAAACTGACTTTGTGAAGTTTTACCAAATGTATCACATTGGGATAAGTATTCAGACCCTTTGCAGTGACGCTTGAAATTTAGCTCAGGTGCATCTCAATTCAATTAATATTTTTGCTGAGACATTTCATTTGTCATCAGAGATCCTGTGTAGAGATGAACAATGAGTTCCAGAAGGACAACCATCGCTCCAGCTCTCCACTGATCTGGGCTTTCTAGCTACACTGAAGTCTCTCCTTAGTGCAAAACACATGAAAGCTAACTTGGAGTTTCCAATAAAAAAAACACCTGAAGGATTCTCAGACTGTGAGAAACATGATTCTATATGACCCGAATTTCATTGAGCCACATGACAGCCACAAGCACCCTCTGCCACTCAGTGGGACTCTCAGTGTTTTTGCCTGCTTTCATGGCTTCTCATTGCTTCTTCCTGGACCTTGCCTTGTTGGCTTGTGTTTGCTGTTTGGACTTTGCCCTTGGTGACTGATTAGTTGTTTGCTCTAATATAACCTGGCTCCCTTCATGACTATAGATCACCTGCGTGCTCATGCTGCCCGCTGCCCATGAACTCTGGCAAACATTACTGCACACTTACCTTGACTTTCCTGCTCTTGTGACTTGTGGCTTATGAGCTTCTAGAAAATGTTTATCAGGCTTCACGTTAATAGCAACTTACTTAGCCTCATATTAAAACTCCTGTCACCTGTTCCAGTCAAAATAATAATTTCACACTGTAGAAATTCACACTACAATTATAAATAGAAAGATTTACCTAAAATGTATTAAATACATAAATTACTTAATTCTTCATATAGAGAAATTCAGAATTGACCGGTTTTTAAAATGTTTCTTCACTTTATTTCAAGTCACTGAATAATAAATGCTATACACAACAGTTTATACTGCATAATAATGAGTGAGAATTAGAGTTAATTCTTTCACACAGGAGGGAAAATGATTCAGTTATAATGCAGTGCTCAGGGAGTCACTTCTATCTCACTACAATTTAGGCGTCATTTGCATTTCTGTTCATTTGTGATTTGGTCCGAAAGTGTAAACACAGTGATACAGTATAATTGGAGTACCAGCCTTGGACACTGTGGGTCCTGTGCAGCTCAGTCAGTAAGGTTTGTTACTTTAAAAGCTTGTAGTTTGCACACCATGGGAGTCTGCCCCAGCTGAAAATGCATACTCTCTTTTGAATGAAGGGCACCTGTCTCAGCAGCATCAGCATTTCATAGACTGGATGATCCTGCAGAGGAGGGCACACGCTGCGGAGGTGAAACGTGCGTCAGCATGGTGTCAAAAATGAAAACAACATGAGCTGGCGAGGGAATCCCATCAGGAAGGGAGTGGGAAGCTTGGATTGGATTACAGGTCATTTTCAAAACACACCCTCCCTAACACTGTGTACAGACATCAGCTGCATGTCTCAGGTTCTCAGGGAAAACTCACACTTTTTCTTTTTCTTCTTGCTTCAAGCAAGGCCAAACATTTGGCCTTGCAGGAGCAGGGCTGTGTCAGCTCTTGGTGAAATAAAGAAATTCCTCAGCATTTCATTTGGAATATGGATTTCTTAAAGAGAAAATATTGTAAGAGAAAAGAGGAAGAGGAAAAGGTATAATATGTACATACAATATAACTGCAATATACAAACTATAGAAATCATGTCGTTATTAGAAGCTAAACAGTCAAACTGTAGATTATGTGTACAGATTCAGCTTACTCTCTTACACCCACAAGAAAAAGTAATAATTTAATCTACCACCAAAATTATAAACTCAAGTTTCAAATCAACTTCAGCTTCTCGTTTCTTGTCAGTGAATGTAAATGTTTCAGACTTAAAAGATTCATTTTAACTCAACATAACAACAAAACAAACATATCACAGATTTGGAAGCAGACCTAGTCATCTGACAGGGACTCAATAATAATAATTAATATCAAGACTTTCATAAGATTGAGTGAAAAAAACGGATGAAGAGAAGATTAAATTATATATTAACACAGGGGTTCTCACCCAGCTGTCACCATATAAAAAACAGCTCTTCTAAACGTTGTTTTACCCACGAGGACATGTGGTAGGTCATTCAGTTAACGCCCTCTGGCAAAGTAGCTGGTTTAGACAGGTCAAAATTAAAGTTTCATACAAAGATTTGACCTGAATTCTGCTCTAGTACAATGATTAATAAACAGTGTACTGAATGAAGATAAAGTAAAAGAAGCAAGTATGGAAAATCCCCACTAGACAACAATCTCTCCCGTGACTGAGCTTACTGGCAACTTACAGTTTTTTGCAGTTGCTTACACACTAAAATTAAAACTTTCCCACAATTAGCAAAACAGTCAAGGAGAAATCGTCAGCTCAGATTTGCACAACAATAAGCACATTAACAGCTTCACACATTTTGTAAAACATTAAACACACTTATAGACCTTTGACACAGAAATACATCATGATGTCACTTGCAATATCAAAGACTTTCAAATGAACACACACAGTCCCGAACTGATTAAACACAGCCACCAGGTGTACAGCCTAACCTAAGCAGGTACACGGTGGCATCAGTAATTAAGAGCACAGGTGAGAAACATATCTTCTATCTACAGACAATCCATAGCTTACTGCATATACTATAATTTCTTTTTGGCCCACAGGACTGAACGTCGAGAACACCAAGGAGGGAGGGGTTCCAACTTTACATCATTGAGATCATTAACTTTGATTTGGCCAATAATGCTATCAAACTTAGAGAAATTAAAAACCTATATTATCAATGATCACACAATTTTCAATAATGTCCAATGAGTTTGTCTGTCAACAACAGCCCGCATCCTTAAAAAACATCAAGTCCTGATGAAACAGCTGTATCGTTTGTGCCATTTGAGAGGAACTGAGACAAGGTGAAAGTCCTGCAACATGAATATATGGAGATTATTGGTACTGTGCAGTACACACATACGCTTTTGGAGCTGTACATGCAATTGTACTGTATAGCAGATCTACAGTATACTGATCTACACAATGAGACCTGAGTTTTGTGAATGGATGCCGATTAAGGCCAGTATGAATTTATATAAAGTGATGAGGCTGGATTTAACCTGAGTACAGTGAGAAGAAGAGGAAGAAGTGTTCCATTTTGCTAAGAATCTGAGGTGTTGTGATAATTGTGTGAAGTGGTTTGAAAAACTGGTCCCTGTTTTGTGCTTAAGCAATAAAAAAAAACTGTAATATATGGGATGACTGACCTAGATCTTTAGATAGTGGCCAAAACACTAAGCCCTTTTTATAGCTGCAGATGCTTATTGGTTACAAAGAAGAATCATTCAAGTACTATCAGCCATAATTCAAGAGAAGAAAACACATGAAACTATCAGCAACGGTCTACAGCAAGTCTATCTGAATCAGTGACAGACGGCTTCTACCATGGGACATAGGATCAACAGTCAACAAGGAGGATGGCCAAGAATCTAAAATTAAATTTCCAGCTTCACTGTCACTATCTACAGACTGTTATTAGAAAACGCTCCCCCCACATCAAATCAGGAAATGCTCTGCCCCAGGGCACCAGTGAGTTTAAAGTGGAAAGTTGATTAAAATAGATTGAAGCGATAAAATGACTAGGCTAAAAAAACAGTAAAAATACACAAAACAGCACAAAAGAGACACAAAATAAGCACTGCTTTATTACAAAGGACAAGTACAAGCACAACACGTTATAATATTAATACAGAGATCAGAGTAGTAAACGCGACACAAGATGGGACATGAGGCTGTTTAGCTAGTTCAATGAAAGAACAAGGTGCAGACCTGTGGTTACACACTGGTGCAACTAAACGTTAATGTCCTTAATGTTTAAGCTGAGATTTACAAGAAATATTAAACTGCTGCTGTGTAAAGGGAATACTGCTGTTAAAATTTGTTTACTACAGCACAGTGTCACTGCATTTAAATCAAGGATTATGGTGATTTCTGATAATGCAGAAAGACCAGAGAAATGTTTATGACAACATAAGCACAAACGTTAGAAAATGCTATTTTTGAGTCTTTTTTTTTGTCTGCCAATCTGGTTTTTATTTTCAAGATGCCGGAAGAAGTCTTCCAACAAAATCATGACTTAGACATTAAATCCAATGAACCAGCAAACTGCTGGCAGTAGCCAGCAATAGTTGTTAAATAGCGTTCATTAGAAAATATAGGATTAGTAAGAGGTGAAAGTATTCCAAAATTTCAATTATTTTTATCACCCCTTAGGGCAAACTGTTTGAGGTGCATCCAGAACTTGCCAAAACCTTGTATTGCAGCATTCACTGCGGCGTGGGCATTATTGAATTGTGGAAGCTTTTATAAAGACAGTGCACCTTTGAGAGCAATAATAATAAACCTAATCTTAATATGGAGAAAAGACTTATGAAGCCACCACTATAAAAAGACATTAAGCCCCTATTGTTTGTATCACTTGCTGCAGGCAGGAGCTATGAAACTGGCTAGATGAAAAGAAAAGCACCTAATCATCATCAATAAAAACTTAATACATTACTGCTTGTCTAGCAATGCCAGTTATGAGAGGACATGAGGATTTTATAGAGTCAGAGTATACAGAGGTATAAAATCTCCCTGTATGATTGCCTTGAGGGAGTGTTTTTATGTCCAAACCCTGTGAAACCTTGAAAAATTGGACACACTGGGGGGTTATGGGTGTTATCAAGCCCAGACACTCTGCTAGAGATTGTCAGAATGAGTCCCATCTTCCCCCAGTCCTGTTAGCCCTGCAGTACTGTATATTTTTCACCGAGGTCATGATGCACTTATAGGAGAAAGTAATTGAGTAGAATTTGATTCAACAAGCATGGCACTCACCGGGTAGAAAATGCCACTCTGTGTCTCGGAGGGAGGTCAACTGAGACAGTTTACAATTTAGCTCAGAGTACGCACTGAGCTGCGACTCAGCTGAAAGTCCAAGTTTCAGACTTTCTTTCCATGAGCGGGCTTGTTGGGCCTAGCTGCATAGATGTTACAGAGCAAACTCAAACCCAGTCCTCTGTGTGTCTCAAGGGCAACTCCGCTATAAATCTAAGGGGAAGGGTTGAGACGCAGGGTACGGCACTCAATCCTGTCAACAGACTTTGACTTATATCTGTCATAGCCCTGATGAGGTTTCCATTGACCTGTCATCACCACCTCTTCTCACTCTCCCGGCCGCTTTCTTTCTTATGTCTTCTGCCTGTCTCACTTTCACATTAACTTGAGTAAAACACCATTTCAAATGTTCAGTCACCTCATGTGATATAATTCAAACCTGATGAAGCCACGCTGTTGATGCGTCATTCATCTTCCCGATAGTCTCCAGCAATCAATGACACTTCACCAAGCAAAGGTGTCATTAAGCTAAGAAAAGTGGTGTTGGTGCTTCCATGTACATATCCTTGCTTAGAACTGCAGACTCACTAGGTTAATTGTACCAACCAAGGATAGCCCTGCTTTTAAACTGCGTATTCTTCATATGAAAGATTGACTCAATGAGATACTGAAAAATGTCATCTATTCTAATGCCCCTTGCGGTGAGAAGGAGGGCACACTGAGGAAATTGGGCTATTCATCCATTTAAAAGTCACACAAGAGAGTTGTACCTGCAGCAACACGACCATAGCTCTTTGTAGGAGCAACCTTAGAGGAAGATAAAACTGGAACGGCACATAAGTCAGATGCTGTGGGCTTATAGTATTGTATGCAGTGTGATGATGCATGCTGACAAGCACACCCTTTTAATTTATTCTAGATTTTGGTCTTTGGTTAGTTAATACAACTTTTTAAATGTTATTCTAGTTTTTAACAATTTATTTTTCAGATACTCACAATTTGTCTTGAGACTAGCTCAGTTTTGTTCAGCTATGTATGTTACTTTCTGAACTGTAGCCTGGAAAACTAAATATTTTCACCTGTGATCCAGCGGTGGGTTAAACACATTTTTGTAACCTCTCAAATGCCTGCACTTTGCCTGTAAATGAAAACTGTCTGCCTTGGGGCAAAACCAGTATTTCCACGGACCGCTCCACTCAGTTCTGATCTTCGTTGTCTGTAGTCTGTGGAAATACAGAATTTAAATGTATTTGAGGATTTGCTCCTGGCAAACATCTTGTCTTGCTTGGCAGACAGAAGACAACAGTGAAAATATTGTACCTTTGAAAAAAGACTCTCCATATGTCCTAAGGTGTTAAGGACTGTATGCACAGGTATGTCTGTATGACCAAATCATGGAATAACTTAATTCTGAGAGCACAGATGTATAACATTTTAGCTCCTTGGGACAAGCAGTTAAAATGTGAAACATCATTAACATAATATTCCTTTTGATAATTTGACATTTAAATGCATTTGTTCCACACAGCCAAATTAAAGTACTCAGTGCAACGATGGCTGCATTTAGCAATCAATGTAAATCTGTCACTTCTTCATTTTAAGAACCAGTAATATTAGCTTATATTGCTGGTGGACATTACACTAATAGCAGATACTGCTAACCAGTGCAACAGCTGTGTTACCTTCGGGTGCATCCGACTTGATGTTAAATAGGAAATCACCTCACATTGGTGATGATGCACCATAATGTCAAGAAACTCTTCCACAAGATATTGTAGCTGTGTAACTATAACACATTAAAAAAGAAATGATTCTACTCCAGTGTTAGTCTTGTGCTGCAGTGGGCAATAAGACAGAACACATATTCAGTGATTAGCTAATAGCAAATGATGAACTCAGCTCACTACCAAGCACTTCCAGCATTTGTGCATGCTTTTATCATTACGCTTTAAATTATGCTTTTAAAGTCACTTCATGCTCTAGTTGTGATTAATGCATCGTATTATTTATACTTTCATGATGGTTGAGGATGGTTGCTTAAATGAGCATTTAGTAAAAAAGTAGCTGAATTTGTCCGAGCGTCCTGCCTCTTATCTCTTATATCTGTCACCGTCTTAAGGATTTTTGTTTTATCCATCTGGTGGTGCAGTCTGGGCCCAAACGGCCCATGACGAGATACTGCATACGCTGGACACAAAAGATGAGCCAAAGAATCATACATAAGACCAGGTGCGTGGGTTAACTATGTTCTCTACTCAGTGATCACAACCTGTCGACTGATCGTCAAAATCAGAACATCTGACCCAAATGTTTCAGCTCAGCGTGATAGTTATACATCTGCTAGTTCTTGGTATCTGGTATGGTATACACAACATGTGTGCTTCATTATATCAGCAACAAGCCCTTTTTTCAGGAAATATCTTCTAACATTTTTTTTCTTGGCCTATATAGAGCTATTCATTGGGGTTTGTCTTTCAGCTGCTTTATATACGCTTTACCACAGAAATTCCCTTGTGTTTTAGATCAGCCAGCACATTCTGGACACTAAAACTCCCAAATATTATTTAGATGAATGTGTGCTCAGCTGAATAAATTAACACAATATGTTTAAGTTTTCACAGGATCACTAATGATAACACTGCTTATAGTATGCTTATAGTGTTACCATGGTAACAACAACACAATGGTCTCCAGGAAGATATCTGAGTTCAAGAACCTTGAACGCTGAATTTCATATCTCTGAATAAACTTCTTAGCTGTCAACATATCTGTCTTCACCCTTTGAACTGGACATTTGTAGCAAAGCTCTCAGCTGTCTGAGATCCGAATGTCTTGGTAAATCTTAGATAAGTATCCAGTTAACATTGCTTCTCCACCAGAGGACCCTGGGCTCTGTCGTCAGTCTCATTGGAGGTGTCGTCCCATGCTGATGACTCTTTCCGTCCATTCCTCCTGATAACTCTAATATTATAAATGTAATATGTAATATTGTCTCTTTGACGTCTCCTCGCATTAGAACATTTGATCTTCAACTCAGTTTCTCCAGGACAAGTTCTTCCCAGCCAGACCTTCCACAAGATCAGTGTCAATTAAGGATCTTCACTGACTGTCTCAACAAATTCTGCCAGAAATTTGAATGAACCGAGCTTTACTTAAGACATCTCCTCCATCTCACTGACATGCACATTTGCATTTGACCAAACTCTATCTTTCTGAACACGCTACCAAGCTCCTCATACAGGCACTTATCATCTCTTGTCTTGATTACTGCAATGTCCTACTTGCAGACTTTTCTCCAAAGTGACCTATAAGTGAAAAACACATAACATACTGATCATCTGGATTACTCTCCATACTCTTTTTCAAGAAATACATCAGTTGAAGCCTGGTGAAATCTACCTATACTGCTGCGGTTGATTTTCAAAGCTTGTTGTTTTCCTTGAGCAGTAGTAGTAAGGAACTGGCTCAGCAGTTGTGGGTTATGTAAGCTTGTTGTGTGCCCTCTTCTCTACCTTCAGTTGTAAGAACACAGTTTTTAGAGTAGCCTTGAAAGTAGTGGTTTACTGCTGCTCACGTAGTGATTTTCTCTTTAAACTGCCAACGTGCTTCAGTCTGTGGAACATTTCTGTTTCCTGAGCTGAGCTAAATGCAAATAGGCGCTGCAGGTTAACCGAGGCCATTATATGACAAGTCTCTCTGTTCACCTCTTTTTGTATGAAAGACAAACTTCAGTAATGATCACAGTAAAACTAGCTTTCCAGCCTGGAAAGGGCCTCATTGAGCAGGTGTTTCAACTTAAACTCAGCAGACATGAACAATGGCAATGATGTTTAACACAGACGCAGAGGATCTCTCTCCCAGAATGGTATTTCCTTTTTTCTTTCAAAGCTGGAAGCAATTTTAGTCAAGTGGGTTTGCCAACTCTTTTTCTCCCCACACTCACAGAAATGTTGTTCTGAGCAAACACACACACACAGTATGTACAGTGTGTTTCTGAGTGGACCAAAATGCACACTTACATATTAAGCATGTGTGGTACATTAGGGTATACATTGCAAACATATTGAACACACACACACACAGGTGCACACACACAGTGATTGATTTCTGGTCTATCCCTAGAATCTCTCCTTCCATATACTTATGATCTGTAGTCTGCAGTCTGTGACTGTTTCTGGTCTCTGTGGCTCTCAGTATGTAAAGGGTTGTCTGCTTTTTGCGTCTGCCTTTATTCTGGAGAGGTGAAGCTTAATCAATAGTATCATTTGTTTAGTCTTGTCTCTGTGTCTCTGTGACAGTTAATAGCCTTTTGACAGTAGCCACTAGACACTATGAAGTTGGTTATGTTCATCATGATTCCCAGAACAAGATTTATGATGTACCCTAATAACCCAAACCCTTTCCTCATTTGTCTGGGCTATAATCTTTAATCTCCACTTGACCAACACTTTGGTCTATAGAGTGTGTCAAATGCTTCTACTGGCTAAATTGGCATGTTTGTTACATAAATCTATGGTCCTTATGTTTGCCTTGCTGGGAGAATTTTGCCTTCGCTTGTCCTCCTGCTTGTCCTCCTGGGGGAGATCACCTTCACTGGCAGCTTCTGGCACAACGTCCAGGTGGTGTCCGCCACTTAGTTCACCTTCCTGAGCAGCGCTGCATAAGATCTTGTTCATGGTAGTGATAATAAACACTGCAGTGGTATAATGAAGCTTTACGTTGTTTGTAATTCATATAGTTACTACAGGTAATTAATTAGCCCTACAACACTGTAAAAACATTACTAAATCCAAATCCATCTTTATGGAAACACACAGTACTTGATCTGTTTCTTTAATTTTGACTTGTTCATGAACTTGTACTCTACTTTTAACAGACATGTCTGTGCTACAGCCTAAAGCAAATAGATGAACCTGAAAAGGACTGCTGTGATTAAGATGTAAATGAAGATTTATACAAAAACTGAACTGAATAATTGTTTCTAATTGTGACAAATCAAGTTTTAGCCTTGAGATGTCATATCCAGAATATTTTGCCCAGGCTATGAGGTTCTGTGTTTTAAAAGGTCTTGAGATTTGTTTGGCTGAACCTAAGAGGGTAAGACTGAGAGGAGAAGTGACTATTAGTCAACCTCATATCCAGAAAAAGACAGTAGCAGCCCAGTGTGTGAGTGTGTATGACACATGACAGACACTGTCTTAATCAGACCTCTGGCTGCAGTGAACTGGAGCAGGAAGAGACTGAACCTGAATATTTCATAACTACATTTTCATTGATTTCTAATCACAGTTACAGCCCAGTTACTGCTGGAGCTCAGGTGCAGGAACATGTGTGCCGTGTGTTCATGGCTAAAACAATAGTCTCACACTTTGGAAAATATGCTTCTTTGTTTATAATAAAATAAAATAATACCAAAAAGTTTTTGTTTGTTTGCACTGTATACTATGTAACAATTTCATGTATGCTGCCAGAGGATTACATGCCATTACAAACTTTCATCACATGGTGGCAGCATTAAGTCTAATTAAAGTTGCATGATCATGCCATATTTTAGTTATTAATGTATTTTGTTCCTATTTGTTTTATTAAATTGTAGCTGTTAGAACCACAGTTTTTAGTCTCCTGGGCTACACTTGTCAGTAGCCTGTCAGCAATTAGCCTAGCTTAGCATAGGTCCTTCTTGATTTTATGTCTCACCTTTTGAACAAGCGAGATACACTGTAACTGTGATATCTGGTGTAGAGAGGTGATTTTATTTTATTTTAGGACAGAGCCAGGCTAGCTGTTTTGTTCTATTTCCAGTTCCAATGTTAAGCTAACTAGCATGCGTGCTGTTAGTAGTATCATATATCCTACACATGTATTTTGCGTGCAGAAATTAGCGTGATATTAGTCTTCTGATATTTGTGACACAGCAAATAATTGTATTTCCCAAAATGTTAACTATTAAGGTAAATATGGGTAACCACAGACACACATCTCTCTTACACACACAAACACAGGTGAGGAACACACATGCATAGAGACATGTTTTCACATATACATACTAGTGTAAGTAAATATGTCCACCTGCAGAAGCCTGCATGTACATTTATCAGTTTGAGAGAAGCCATGTTTCATTCCTCAAAAATCTCCTCACAGTGCAGGACGGGGATTATAGGAGACACAGGAGGGGCCACGGAGATCTCCCTATTTATTTAAGGTGAAGCCATCACGCAGTCTACATTCCTGCCTACAGTGGGACTGAATGAACAAGCAGTACTGATTTATTTTTACAACCAGAGCTCAGTTGGGCTGTAAAACCTTTATGGGGGTAGAGAGTAGATCATCACATAGTATGCTCTATTTGGTCTCAGTTTGAAAAAAATAACTCACAGTAGGACAGTTCTTAGCGGAGGTGGATGTGTGGTAGTTACTGACAAGCAGAGTTATTTACGCCCCAGGGTTGCTGCAACCTAGAAAAATCAACAATGGCTTGATTTAGATCTGGTCGATGAAGATTTTTGAGTCAGTTGCAAGGACAAGAAAAATGTGCATTTGTTGAAGTTTGTGTTTAAAAGATTAAAATCAGTGTAGCGCTAAGCTTTATCTAGTGTATTCTACAGAACACTCACACTGTGCTGCTGGTTCAATGGTTGTATTTATAAAGAAAGTGACTGTGTGTGTCTGTGGGAATGTGTGCAGAAAACTGAGTGTATTAAAGCTAGAAATGGGAGTTGGGGCCAAATTGGAACCCCTTTCTCACCATGCTCTCTGGCTCCAATCAAACATTTAATATTCATAACCATATTTTGACTCTGTATTGACAGGGTGTGTGTGGGTGTTACAGACTTTGGTCTTACACTTACCAGTTCAGTTTTTCATGGCTGATCAGAGATTACTATTGAAGGTGAGTTACACCAGCTTTATTCCTAATTAATGCTCTTTAGCCAGAGGTGCCAACTCATGAGACAGACTGTGTTTGCTCATATGGCATATGTGTATATCAGGCATATAGCTAGATAACTTTGTATAGTGCATTTCACGTAATGGCTGGTAGTGTTAAAGTTGGTTAGCTTGGGTTTAAGTACATCAACATTTATCAGATGTTAAAAAACAAAACTTAATAACATACTGTTTTGATCTGGCAAATAAAAATACAGATTTTGAAAATTAAATTGAATTTTCCTATTTTCTATTGTTGAAAATGTAACTGATGACCGACCTTGCCCTGAGCTCATGTCACACTATTAGACGGAGCTGGACTGCTGGGGCGTCTGCCATCTGCAACCTGGCATCAAGAGGCCTCGATCATGGTAAGAGGGACAACTCAAGAACTTTCTCTCTGTTACAGTTCTCCTTACTATTTTACTTCACTACCACTCTAAGAACTGCAGACTCATTTAAAATACACAAGCAGAGAATCAGAAAAGAAACTGGGCTTTAGGGGGCATGGGATAGATGGGAAAACCAGAGTAGTAGTATCTAGAGCAGCTCAACTAATTTGAAAGTAGAAATTATGATTTTAAAATATATATCAAAATACAGAGTCTGCTGTTACAACTGGGGGGTTCAGATGAAGAGTCACCTGTCACCTGTTCTTCTGCATACAGTAGAGACCTCTGGGATTTTAAACACATTTGCTTGTTTTCTATAATTAAATTCTAAGCGTTTCTGGGCAGTTGATTTTCTAATTTTTTCTTTTACCTTCAGCTCTTGGGTATTGGCAGGAGATTTCCCTTGCTCAAGATGTTGATCACTGGCGTATAATGTGCATTATCCTCTGTAAGATGTATTAAGAGCTTATTTCAGTAAGACACCTCAGCTCTCTAAATCAGAAGCCAGCATGCTTGCAAGCTTTCTCCACCATCTTTATTCTATAAAGTGCACACCAAAGCCAAGAATGTTTTTGGCCGACCACGCAGGGGTTTTTCTGCATTATTCTAATTGGCTTTAACCTGTAATCAATATTTACGGCGCAGGGAAACCAAAGGGATGGAGGACTAAGCAGTTCTCTCTCTTTTCTCTTGCCTGTAATTTGATTAAGGAGGACTACAGCCAGAGTCAAAGTGTGCTTCCAGGATCTGCCTTCGGTCCCGTACTTATCAAACTATCCAATGTTAATGAATCAAACTTGTGTTCTTAAATGTCAGAGAGCTCCAGAGGTCTGTAAAGTTGGTTCAGCGTAGACAATTCACAGCGTTACTATGCAACACACTGATTAAATAATGTGTGTCAGAAGTGAAGCCTGTTTACACTGCAGTCGTCTCTAATATGGTTTCACCTTAAACTGCACTGGCCCAAAGACAACAGAGCAATCTAAGAACAGAGACACGCCAAGCTGACATCAAAGAACTAACGGCAACAAAGGCCAATTGTTGCATTGCCTCACACTTCCTTGATCTGCGCCAAATAACTGGCTAACTCGGCTCATTGTCATTCCCCGGTCATCAAATGACGATGCTTTGTCAGGTCCTTTGACAGGTCACATCTATTCAAGAGGTATCCCCTGCATCGGTATCCACAGCTTGTTGTGTTCCAGACTTGAAGGCTGTGTTGTCGAGGAAACTGGTACTGTACCAAAATTAGCTGAATGGAATTAGGTCACCTACAACAACTCTATATAATCTCTAATCTAATCTTTTAAGCTTCTTTTTTCTCCTACATCGACCTACCGCAAGGACACATGAATTTCTTCCATAATGGCTAGTTTACTTCATCCTAAGGCCACATTAGACACATTAGAGGGCAAAAAACTCTCTCTTCAGTGGGAGGGCACTGCAAAGTGTTTTTCCTCTCGTACAGTGCATGCACCCTATGGGACACTTCACCACATGAAAGGGCACTCAGCATGGCATTATGTCTTCTCTTATGTGGGGGCACTCTAGAAGGGCTCTTTGTGTGTGTGTGTGTGTGTGTGCATGCGTGTGTGTGTTTATTGAAAGGGCATCCAATTCTGCACTCCAATTTTTTAGACTTAGGAACATCCTTAATGGCACTTTTCCCACTTTTTCACTGAAATGACCCCCATACAGAACCTCCAGCTCCATTCAGGGCCCGGCATTCCAGCTTCTTCATTGACAGGGCACAGTGTCTTGTCCACACTTGTGGGGGTATTTTACACTTTTTGACACAATGTTAACATTTGGCTGTAAGTAGGAGGAAGTCACAGCTAAATGTGTTTTATTGCTCACACTTAACTCCAATTTGTTCTTTCTAAATGGTTGATCAATACACATCCAGGACAAATGGGTTTATTTTTTATAGCATCACAATCTGATGACTCCTGACCCTCCACAATACCTCAGGAGTCAAAGAGAGGCATCAGAAAAAGCTTGGCTCATTGTGAATCGCACAGTCTCCTCAACATAATTGGTCCGTTGTCATGCATTGTTCGCAAAACGAAAAGGCGGGCAGCCGTAGAACAAATAAAAAGGTCAGACAGGAAGTGAAACTGAGGATTGTTAGAGATGAGAGGAAAAAGGGTGGGTGAAGGAGAAGAAACAGTGAGAAATCAAGTCTCCAGAGTGTGAAAGGCCAACAGCCCACGCTGTGATTCCATCTGGCCTCCGCGCTCAGCACGTATGTGTGTGTGTTTCAGCGAGTGGAAGAGCGCCAGAGCGACAAATGACCCTGTATATGTGTGTTTGTGTATGTAAGCACGAGGCTGCATATGTGTGTTTTTGAATATACGCCTGCTCATCTATGGCTGCTCGTGCTGTGTGCCTACATCCTCTGTGTGTGTGACGTTTTTCTCTGGCAGTGCAGTGAGGACGAAAGACGTGTCACTGCTTGACCAGTGTCCATGGACTGAACTAAGTCACTTATTATTTAAGCTTTGCTTCTGCTTTTCAACTTTCACTGTAGATGGAGAGACAAAATAAACCTTGGAACATTGTAACAGTATTAGTAGTTTTCATCTCCAGTTCTTTTCTGGCTACTGTAGATTATGATTTTAATAGTAAAAGTAGTATTAAAGACGTTAAAACAACTTTTTTTTTCATATTTGTAAGTTTTACAAAAACATTGACTGCAGGGGTGTGTATGGATTTATGGATCTGTGAGAACTTGGATGTGTGAAGCTTTATTGAGGATAAACCTTAAAGGTTAAATATCTGGGGCCTTGAATCAGATCTTCACTATGCCGGTTGCAGAGACTTTCCTTTTCCGTAGCCTTGCAACATCCCTGTAGAGCAGCATTATGCTTTTCTAAACACTTTCTCACAGTTGTGGTGGTGGTCTGACCTGCCGAGCGGAAGGAGGGTGGTGGAGTTGCATGCCTGTTTGACATCTGTTTAGCATACAAGGATTTTATACGAAGCTAAAAAAGATCGGACTAGTTTGGCATAGTCGGAAATTTAAGATCACAGCACATTTTCATATCATGTGCACAGCCAATGCTGTGCAACCCCCCCACACCAGAAACAAGCCTGGGAACACTAACTATCCAAGGAGCTCATTATGCAAATAACCTACACTAAGTTGACAACCTTAAAACAATCTTGTGCATTTTACATTGCTTTGCCCCTCCAGCTTAATTCATAATGCTGGAAACAGTGATAAAAAAAATGCAAGTGTAGCACCATAATCCCTCTGCTTCAATAACAAATGGTTATGAAACAAACAGCTTTTCAAATCCCTCTGAATCCTCCCTTCTTCACTCCCCAAACACTGTCTTGTCCCCAATTGTCCCCTGACCCATTTCAGGTTCTTACTGGAGACAGTTTACACTATTGCATTAATGCAGTCTTGGGAAGTCACTGTAACACTGTCAACAGTCTGAGAGGCTGAACTACTAGAGCTGTATTTATAGAAAGGTGAAGAAAACTGTTTAAAATTCAGGAAAAGAAGAGAGAGTGTGCAGAGGATGGTGACACAAGCTGGAACTATTTAGCAGCAGTGGAAATCTGTATTAAAGTTCTCCAGATACAGTTTGTGACGTTATTTATGTCCAACACACTTTGTGTTTCAACACCTCGGTTAGTGTACCTGCAGGATGTTTTTGTTGAGTTAGTGTCAGTGTCCAACTAAGAAATTAAACTTAGTTACTAACTACTGTAAGTACAATAGCATAGTAGCCTATAAGACAATATACCCAATGTCTAACCCAACTTTTTCTTTATGGTATGCTTCACATTTCTCAAAAAGACTATAAGGTAAAAGGCTAATTGGTATTGGTAATAGCCTACGATGTTTCTCACTGAAAACAAATGTCAGGCTCTTCTAATGGTTCCGCGTTTTCTGACCCATCCATGCATCTCAACCGTCTCGTAATGCCACTACATCCCCAACTTTCTCTATTGCTCATGTCATAATTACCACATCCACTAGAGGTCATATGACTAAAGTCAAATGATACTGTTGGTCATAACAACCTGCTGGCATCAACAAGATATGGACTTTTTCATGCATGTCAGTCTTGTGCATTATGGGAAATACTGGATTCAACAACTGTTGTTTCTTGACGATAAGAAAAAACAAAAATTAAAAAGCCAATATCCACAATTCGGTTCAGGTGGGATTAACTCATTAGTAAGCATTCATAGACAAAACCGCAGTCTACATTCTGCTGACCTATGCGCATTTTGGTAATTGGCAATAAAAATGAACATTTTCAATGTGATTCCAAGAAGCAGCGACCTTCCTATTAAGTACTGGGGCAAGTTACAGGAAGAATATGGAAAAAGGGGGAAAGACTGTGAATGAACAAAGTTCTCTCAAGAGGCCTTTATAAAAATGACGACACGAGTACATCTTTAATAGAAGCATCTGAAGTCATTGAAACCCAGAGTGATTCACCACTCTGATTTGCACAGTCCAACCAGATGCTGCTGGAAAGATTTTTTTCTTTTTGTTGCCCGGTGGATCCAGACAGGGTGGCCTTTTACTGGGCTGCAGTAAAGAACGGCAGCCTCCTCCAGCTATTCATTATCTTAAGTGTATCTGCAGCAGACTGTGAGCTGTTCAGATGCATGATGGGAAGGACTGCTGAAACAAGCTTTTCAAAAGAGATCTCGCAGAACAGCGTTAATTAAAGAGAGGATGTGATGTGACTGATTAAGATGGCTGACATGCACATACCGCAACAAGACTCAAGAATAAAGGATCAAAAAAACAATGCTAGGTACTGTAAATCAAAAAGTTCCCTTTTTTAAATAAGATTTTGTGGCTTCTCTTTAAAACTGAGGATAATTCATCCTCCTCTTGTACACAGGGGTTGTTGATGGAGGATGGAGGATGGAGCACATCAGTGGGCTAATTTGCTTAAGTGTTTCCGGTGCCTTTGCCCTGCTGTGACAATGCAAATCACAATTCCCTTGAGGACCTTTACCCCAGGAAGGGTTTCTGGACTTTATCTCCTTGAAAAGAAAAGTATCAGGAAAAGTATCTTTCCAGTGGGAACATAGCAGGTGTAGGTGTGTTCTCAGTTGTAGACTGATGATAAATTGTGTCACAACATTTTAATGCTGCATTTATAGCTCTTACTTTAAAAAATATGTTTTTAAACTTTACACCTGTTCCGACCTGACTACCTGACCCAGAGTTGGACCGAACAACCAAAAAGCCAAACTACCACTGATACTTTGTTTTTGTGCCAGTTAAGCTTTCCACACACAGAGGAACTGAACTACAGCTCCTGGGAGAAATACTGCTTTCTTCTACTTTAAGTCTTACACTTCAGATTTGACTCTTTTCATTAACTAACAAACCTCTGAAGATTGTTGCATTTAGGATCTTACCTGAAAACTGATGCTGAGGGGTGAAGAAACTGGAATATGCTCCAGCACGGCCTGCTGTAAAATCTTGATTTGAAACCTCTGAGCAGTGGTTTAGGTGAATGGAGGCAGAGCTCTGTGTGGAGGATCAGACTCTCCTGTTAATGTGCACACTAACACTTATTAAAGCATTAGTGTCATAGCTGTAATGAGCCAGAAAGAGGAGCAGGATGAGGCTGATTAAACTAATCTCGTATATTACTGACTTCCTTCACCTTCTGCTGATTAAACACTGTAAATGCTAAATGGTTGCTACTGCTTAACAGAGGCAGGAAGGATGAACTCTGCTCTGTTTGTCTCACCGGTAAACATTATGATGCCGCTGGTGTTCCAATCTAACTCAACAAAAAGACCTCATTGGAAACATAATGGAAAAGCGTAGATAACCAGTTGCTTTTTGGGTCAAAATGAATTAGTATTTTGTCTGGAATGCATGATTTTCAATTTCCATAATGGTTCAAAAGGTTAGAGAAATGAAATTACAATCAAAAATGAGAAAAAGCTGTCTGCTTCATGTCGTGTCTCTTTTCCGTTCTCCACTTTTTAAGAGTCACTCACGCTCTAAGCAGCGTAGAGCCAAGAAAATCCTCTCAGACAAAAAGAGCTCCTTATCTTTCCCTCTCAGTAATAAAAGAAATTCAATACATTTTATGTCTCACACAAGTTCTAATTAATGTCGGGTTTATTAAATGAGGCCAGTCAGTCAGTATTACGTATCTACAGTGGGAGCGGGACGCAGGCCTCGTTTGTGGAGCAAAGTGAGGACTCTGAGATGACAAAATGTAAAATCTCATTTCTGAGTCAGAGAAGTACGGCTGGAGCTGCAGACATGCCAGACTCCGCTTCTGAGAACGGCCTGACTCTGCCTCTTTCTGCTTCACTTCACTCACTTTGCAGATGAGGCTGGCAGCGGCGGCCTGCTCTGTATTTCAGACTAATTTATGACTTCCGCAGAGGAGTGTGCATTAGGAAGATCAGCCACGTCAACCTCTGCCACGCTGCAACGACTGGCCATGAGACGGCAGAGGAACACACCAACGTGCGCGTCTGAGCATGTGCATTCAATTAAAGCTGGACTTCATTAAATGTGCACAGTTTTAGCAGCGCTCCGGTCTGAGCAGTGGCTCTCCACGTGTCTCCTTACAGTTGTAAGAGTTCATTATTTCTTTTATTCACCAGACTTTCCATGCTTTTCCTCAATAAACAACGCATGATGCTGACTTCATTTTTCGAACCACAGGGGACATTTGGGCCCACCTTTTGTGAACCATCACAGTTCGGTTAGGCCTATGGTTTAAAATAGGTCATTTTGTTATTATTCAGCTGACATAATTAATAGCTGCGCTCTATTATAGTAATCTATGTTGAAGTGAGTGGATTTGTACATTCATTCCAGGCCGTATCTCCCAGAGTTTGCTAGGACTGTATGACAACGTTATGTCAGCTTTTACAGCTAAATATAGAAAAGGATGTAACTGTTATTGGCATGACTGAAGGAGGCTGCTGTCAGGAAAATAAAAATGCAGGTTTCAAGCTTGAACAAAAGAACAGAGCTGTTATTTGTCTCCTAAGGACATGCTCGCATTTTTGTCATAACTCAGAAAACAGCTACAACTCTGTAACAATGTTTAATACACACAAACTAAATATACGTTCAACTTTTAGGTGCATATGGTGATGTGTTTTTTATACTAGTTGTTCTAAAAACTAAAATATATATTGCCTTGTGTCACATTATTGTCAATGCATCACAATATGTTGAATGACAAGCCCTGTATGATGACATGTGTCACAACGCCAGATTCTTGCCGATACACAGGTTTATTCTCCACAGACCAGGATCTGATTCTGGTGGTGGAAAACATCTGGCCACAGACATAGTGCTGTTGGTGTTAAGATTAAGCTAGAAGACTAGTTAACAGCTCTGCTGCATTTTATGTGAAATACAGAATGTTGCTGTTTGTAGATAAAAGTTAAAATTATGACTTTTAGATTCCAACGTCTATTTAATCGTGTGCTATGTCATAAAAATCTGGATTTTCTGCAGGTGCCTCTGAACACAGAGCAACTAACAAAGGCTTAAATCATTCAGCTTTAGAGGAATTCAGCAGCTATGGTGCCGTGTTTGGTTATCAACTACAATGAGAAATTATTTTTAATTCACCACCTCTCTGCTTCTCCGACTAGCTCGCTCTCCATGGCAACAGCAGTTCATGGATATTGTAGATTTGGACGCATCAACCAAACTAATAGACACAACGAAGGTGAGGGCCATGACATAAACCTATTCCAGTACAATGCATTTTATTATGCTGGGCAGTAGTGAACTTAAAGTGAATGCTTTAAAGGCAATAATAAAGTAAAATGAAGTTTCATCTGATCTAAAAAGTCCCAGACTGACTCTATGTTGCTCCTTTCCTTCAAGGCGGGGAGGGCAGCTGTACCGTGAACAGGACACAGCTTTGCCTCTGGCTCTGACCTCCTCCGATGACAACCATATGCTGCTATATTAAATATGTATGGCTGTGGAAATAAGGCAACATGTGAGATTCCGTATAATTCAGCATCCTGAAGAAGACAGATGGTAAAGCATCATGCTCCAGTTTGCTTTAATGTGAAGCTGATGTCGACGTCTTCACGTTTAGACCGACAGAAGACATCTTATCCCCCGGTGTAATGTGAGTTATAACCAGGTTCAGCTTGTGTTAATGTTCGTTTCTTTTTGCACCATTCTTGATTATATCTCAGTACAGTTAGAATTGCTGTTAGCATATTTTTTTTGGGGGGGGTCGATCATTTGTTTCCTTGATGGTGAAGTTTCTGTTTCTTTCCAGTCATTGTTTTTTTTGTTCATTCCTCAAAGGTGAAGGACGGCCACATATTAGAGTGGAGAACACATGGTGGAAAAAGGCCCAAGACATGGTTGAGATATTTAAATGCAGGGGTAAACATCTGTCATGTGCAAAGCAACAAATGATTTCCTCATGTTTAAACTTTGAGTGTTTATGTTGCAGATGTGGAGTGACTGAGTGTTCAGGCTCTCCACCCCCCACCCCCCTACCCACCCACTCACCTCCCACATTACAAAACCGAGAGGTAGTGCTACAAATGACTCTTCAGTTTAAATCAGTGCAAGGACACAGTACAATTACAGCACAGTATATGGTGACAAAGACAATAATCTTTTCTACTCCGACTGAGGTCAAAGTCACTGCAGGGTTTTAGTGTCAGCTTTGACTGAATGGTGGAAGGGGGGGGGCACTTTTATAACAAAAACACGCATAGAAGAGTTAATTGTGTCTGTCAAGACAAAAACAAATGATTTGACATATACCATTCACCACACTCTATCAGACTGGTACCATTTACAGATGTACACTTATATAGTGTTTTTCTACCTCATGGTTAAGATGTGTCTATTGCTTCTTGCACACACCCACACTGGTGACATCAAAGCTGCCATGCAACGTGTTGGCCTGACGCTTTAGGGGTTCACATGATGTGGAGGAACAGGGGACTGATCCACTGTCCCAGTAATTGTTGGTCAACCGCTACCTCTTGATCCACAGCCGCCATATTAAACACATTTAATCTAAAAAGTCCACATATCTACAAATTCTGTGTCAAGACTCAACATCTTGTGATCTTTGTCTAAAGGACAAACATTCTCAAAGTGACTCCATGATGTTTGATGCACCTTTAATGCTCACGACGGTTACAGTCGTCTTCAGAGCCAGCGTCACGTCATTTACTCCAGAGCCAAACGGGCTCATCAGAGGTGTAATGATCCAACAGATGCTCTTTCCCTGATAGCAGGACGACATGAATGTATACACGGTGCTCTTGCAGTAACATGACATCACAGTCAGGAGAGTAGTTACAGTCAGTGCTGCTCCGAGTGATGACAAAGTTTAAATGTCAGGTGAGTCACACCTTTCATAAGCCCGTTTTCTCACAGCTGGTGGCTGGCTGATAATATTATTTAGCTAATGATGCACTTACACCTGTTGTTACGAAATCAGTGGGCCACATAATGGGTCAAAGTATCTGATGTCATTTACTGGCAAAACGTATCACTCACAAACAGAATACAGTAAAAATCAATGGTATGATTATGTAAGTTGAACAGCCAGTCAGAGTGGTCTCTCTCACCGTCGGGGTCTGGGAAATCATCTGAAAATGGTGCCGACACACAGCAAAAAACCAAACCAACCAGCTCTCACCTACATCCCAACACTGGCCATGTGTAAAAAGATGCAGCGGTGCATGAGCTTTCTTTGTAGGTTCTTCAGCATCAGTTGCCAAGTTGTTCTTCTCTGAATAATCAGTTAGTCAGAGTTATTGTTTGTGTTGGTGAGGATCTTTTTCTGGTCGTGGTTCTTTTTTTTTCCTTTTGATCAGAGCAGCTGTAACAAGTTAAAACAATGGCAAGTGTTTAGAATCTTAAATCTCAAACACACAGACCAGAAACTGAATTCATGTGGTGTTAATATTTACAGTACATGAAGGGCTTTTTGGATCCCCACACACTCGTCACTGCTCCACCTGGCGGATCAATACAGCACTGTGCAGGCTTCTTAGGAGGTTGATTAGAGGAAGTTAACACGGCTGTTCCATTTTCATTACATCATTGCGGGGGGGCTCGAGATTCGGCGATTCATTTTTCTGTCCAAGATCATCTCCATAAGACCTGGATACAAGGACCAGAATAAAAAGCTATTGTTAGGTTATAAACAAACATCACCACCACTAAACTTCTAACTTGTAATTTGATTTGATTACTTCTTCTATAAAAGACTTTCCACTTATAGCCTGGAAATCTACAAGACTGAGCTACAATAGTGCATAAGTGTAGATGAGATTCAGCACAATAAAATAATGTTCCTAACAACATCTGGAAACTCATCCAGACATTTTGTTGGCACCTGTCTTTTTTAAGATAAATCAAAATGTAAGTTGGGCATTTACTGACATTTTATGTTAATCTCCCAAAAACCCACTGACATCAGGATGTGTACAGATTTACTACAGCAGTTCAATAAAGTCTATGGAAAGACATGTTGGCTTGGAGTGGGGGAGGCTCTGATTAAAAAAGATTACAACAAGGTGAGGGAAATAAACAGAAAACATTAACATCTAACAGTTATTGTCTCACGTGCTGCATTTTATGTCCCTGAAGGACTAAAACCAATTATCTTCACACACAAGAAAAAAACAGTGACATTGATTCTATGTGGAGAAAGGTGTGAAATCAGTAGCAAGTAAAGAATAACAGAACACCCGAAACAGAAAGTGTGGGAGGAGAGAATCTATGTTCCAGGAAGGCTGTGACAAACGCTGCCTGAGAAGTGTAAGGACAGACAAGAACACAGTAAGACACAGAGGAACACACTCTGGCAGATATATGCGTGTCAACGACCTTGACATGTTTCCATCATGCAATCAAGAAAAACACTTTTTTTACTATGTGCAAGTGTGTATTTCCCCAGATTCTGTAGTTCCTGTCCTTGTTTTTACAGAGAGAGAGAGAGACTCAGGAGTTAGACACTGACAGGTCTGTATGTGAGTCAGTGACAGGTGAAGGTCAGCACATCTCACAAATACCAAAACTCTTACTTACTGTGGTGACACCAGGGGCCCACTGCCATTTATGTGCCTTAATAAAATGCTAAACATAAGAACACATCATGTTGTGTTTTTCAGTGCTTTTCGAGGTGCAGCCATCTTGGTAGCTGTGGGTTTCAGTTCAAGCAGATCTGACCGGTCCAAAAGTGTAAGACCACAATGAAAGCGTGATACAGGCTGAATTAAAAAGCTCAAATCGCCTTGAACGTATCAAAAGTCTAATACTTCTTAGTAAAAGCGTCAAATTCTGGATCAACTGAAGGTTTCTGAGGGGACTAGCTCTCTGCTACACATCATAGAAACTGCATCAGCTGTATTCAACATAATCGGGCACCAAAACTGACCAGCAGAAGATCAAGACATCAAGCTTTGTTCACTGAGAGATAAGAAGCAGCTTTGTCACAGATGTGGAGTTTGCTAAATGAAAGTACAGCAAAAGTCCTGTCAAAATAAAGCTGCATAAAAAAGATTATCACAGGCAGTACGTGCACTCACAGCTGAGAAAAGCAACCTGCCTCTCTTTATAAAAGCTGATTTTGATGTCTTCCGCCCCCCGATTCCCAAGTGATGCTTCTGTTGTTGTCTCAGTTGACAGGATGTGATATTTGGAGCAATCAGTGGTGATTGTCTGCTGACTCACCACAGCAGGAGCTCAGAAAGACGAGCATGAGTCATCCGGCAGAAAAAGGTCAACTCAACTGGACATTTACCGCAGCTGTAACATGGTGTTCGACAGAGGAGAGGAGTTCATTTTGCACTGCAGGATCTTCACTTTAAAAACTCATCTGTCCTACAAAAATGTCTCACGGCTCCACGGCGTGATGATTCACACACGCTGGGTGTGAAAGATGACACGCAGCATTCTGAATCGCTAATTCATCTGTTATTAATATTGATTAGATTAGCTGGCAATAATCCACGCTTATCTGCAGAGGATAATGTGGGCTGCAGTATGCACAAACAACTCCAGGGCCAAATTAAAGTAACAATATTTTAATAATGACTAGAGGAGACTGAGAGACAGAGTCAGTCACCTTCCTATGGAGCAGAAGTGAAACTTGCTTTCATGATTTCCCCCCCGCAGCAGCTAGGTTACTTATCTGCATTGCTCATTTGTTTTATGGCGTTGTTTGTTTTCTGTGTATGTTGATTTTATGATGCTGTGTACTTCAGTTAAGTGGACGTCCAACAGCTCACAGCAAACACCACTTCATTCCATATGGGAAAACCTTTTTCTTCCTTTAAAAAAAAAAAAAAAAATCCTCCAGGGCTCTCAAAGCTGCTTTGCTTCTCCACGGTCTGTCTGTATGTTTATCTGCAGCAGCACATCTCTTTGGTTTTTATGGTCTTTGTTTCTCCTCAGGATCTGTTTATGCCTGACTGGGCCCCGCACTTTTAAAATGATGAACGGGGGAGCAAAGTGCTTGGGAAGGCGATCCTTTATTTGTATGATGTTGCGTTTATGGTTATTGTTTCCATTTGTTATCAGCTCTCAGCAGCCGGACAGAGATATGTGAGGAGAATTAGAAGAAGAGTGACAAATTAACGTGGGTCCGACTCATTTGCCCCGCGCAGCAGCGAGCCCATCACATCAGTTATCTGTTGTATGGAGTGACAGTGCTCACAAACAGAGGAGGATGAGGTGAAGCAACTGATCCCTTTGTCATGTGTCAAACGTCACATTGCAACTCATCAGTTTTTATGGTAACAGGAACTCCAGTCAACACAGTAAGAAGAATTTCTAGCTGGTTTCACTCCAGCAGGTTTTCCTGGAAGGCACAGTGCAGTTCATTTGTTCTCATCGTACACAGGAGGAAACACTTCAGACAGTTGTTGCTGATGGTACATGCACAAAGAGCTTGCGTGTTTGCTCTCATCTTGTAAGACATTTTAAAAATGGCCTGCTGACTGTTCAGTCTACAGTACATAAGCTTTCAAGTTCACCTCAGTAACAAGCAGCAGAACTTGAGCAGATCATAAATGAACTCTCCAAACAAGAGAAATGAAGAATGCAACAATTCTGCCTCCAACAGATTATGGTTCAATGTCCAAAGTCAGACGAAGGTTTCCATGGACTTTAATCCCTGTCTGATTTGTCTCATCTATTCATGTGGACTCTTTCCCTCTTTTCCATCTTCTTCCAATTCCCTCTGGGCTGCTGTTGATGGTAATTTGAAGAGTGAGGCCTTAAATCTCATCGAGCCTTCTGGGGGGGGATTAAGAGTAACACTTTGGGGGTTAACAGCTGATCCCTGAACAGCCTGCAGTGCGTCTGCAATCTGTGTCATTAGGACAAACACAATCAGGAGCCTGGCCTCATTTCACCGCAGCATCTGATCTAAAAGATGGAAGCACAACACATTTACCCAGCTCTCCATCACTGACCATCCAGGATTAAAAAGCCCCGATCAGCTCTTTGATGAGCATGTTTTGCTGTTTGTTTCTGATTTGTTGGGCGTCTCTTGGATCTTGGATTTATCCTTCAATCATCTGATGTGATCATGAGTTTACGTGTAATTGTAACAGACCAACAGCAGGTTTAGGTTTAGGCCACACGGATTTGGGCTGATTTGGAGGGGGTGTGTAGCAGGATTATTATTATCTACTAAAACAAAACATACATGGTTTTATTCAAGCAGATTTGAGTCGTTGATACAGGATCTAAACCCTGTAAGTGTGTAGTTAGTTGGTCGGTTTGCAGAAAGCACTGAGGAGTGGTGTTGTCGAAGTCGTGGCCTTCTTGAATCAAGAGTGGAAAACTAGAGTCTGCTAGAGATAGTAGGATAATAATCGAGTATTGTGATATATTATGTCCGATTAAAAAGAAGATTTATTGCTTCTGTATACCAGTGTTGCAGTGATGCATTGTTTATGATTTGGCTGCACTTAATTACTTTCACCAGTAGGTGTCACTAATGAACATTGTATTAATGAGTCTTCAAGTATTAAATGTTTTGAAGAATTTGCCTCTGGAGCCTCATTGGTTCAAGAGGAGGATCATCGGCAACTACCAGAAAAAAACAGAACCAAATCCAGTTTTTTCTCCTGTGGGCCCCCGTGTACTAGGCCTTGCCACATATAAACACACATGGCGGACTACACAGTAATTCACACAGACTGAAATTCTTGATCATTTAGCAGATGGAAACAAACAAGTTCAAACCCATACACAATGTGAAGGGTTTTACTTCCGTCTTGCCCCTATATTTGTGGTTTAGACACACATAACCACGCACATGTTTTCATTCAGCCTAGGGACGTGTAAATCAAAGCAGGACTCAAAGTGCGAGAAGTCTCATTTTAATCTTCTCACATAGACTAACCTGCAGCTTTTCCCTCAGATGATAAAAACTTCTTCAGCAGACGGAAAACACAAAAATGGCAAAAGGAAAAGCTAACAGGCTGAAATAAGGCTTTTGCTGCTGCCGCTCAGAAGAAGAACTGACATCCGTTTGCAGCGTGGAGGACAAGTGATGTGTCTTGTAATTGAATTCCTGTCACATTTGCTTAATGCGCTGGCTGTCAGCTTGTCAAGACGTTGTCATCCGCACATCTTCCAAAACTTTCATTATGCCTGTTAGCGTGCCCACACAATTGTGCCTACATGCACAAAGACACAGTTGCGCACACATCCGTATGCACCACCCACAAACCATTTCAAAGCCTGTCTTTTTGTCTCAGCTGCAGTTTCTGCCCTAACCATCCATCTTCTGCTGTGGTGGTCTTTTTTTTTCTGAAGCTGGGTTTGATGTTTGGTAGTTATAGTGTCATCCAACGTCCCAGTGATTCACTCCAGAACCACAGATGGAGGCAGCCCTAGCTGCCTTTGCCTTTCTTGATGCCTTCACAATTTGCTAGCTCTATACCATCAAGACATTTAAATAAGCTCTGGCCTTATAAGGCAGAAGGAAGGCTCTTTAGAGACAGTGAGCGGAAGAAGTAACAGGTTTTATTTTGTTAGCTGCCATTCTGTCACTAGCTCTTGTGCCAAGGAGACTGGCTGCAGTTTGAATCTGCACTGTGATGTGTGCCAAGCAGAAAACACAGACACACTAACAGAGGTGGGGGAGAAGACATTTCATCACCTCTTTCTTTCATAGTGTTGTTATGTTGTCATATCACCATAGCCTATCATGGACTACTTTCCCCTCTACCTCAACCTCTGGCACATGGATTAACAGAACGTATGAGTCAGCAAATGCTGTATGAAAAGTATTCTCCTTTGTCACACACTTACATTGTGAGCAAGGATGTAGAGGTTTCTCTGGGGAGGAGGAGTGCAGTACTATGCAGTGGACCCACATACAACAGCAGAAATGAATCCCTCAAACACAAAACCTCGCCTGCCACCATCAGTTTTCAAATGGGGCTGAAGTTTGTCAGTCTGCCGTCAAACTCTGTCAGTCAGAGGTCTGTATGCCAAAAGTAAAGAATATGTCTCCCTTGAGAAACTTGACTTAAGCTCTGATCTAGAGTAAAGATGTATGACTCTGTTGGATTTTGTGAAGCTACAGTAACACAAATATGTGTCCATGCACATACACCAGCCATACAAATGACTTTAACCAAACATTTAAAGAACTATTGTCCAATGGTGACACAACCTTAACTAGTAAATACAGCTGTCAGTTTAGTACACGTCCATTTACTAATCAATAAAAAATAATCAGAATGACACTAACTTCAACTGTGTCATTCACAGATCAAATCATTTTTCACATTCACACACTGACTTTCTCTCTCTTCTGCAGAATGATGTTGCACCGCATCACCCAGCTTAGAAGAATAGTTCCATAAAAAAAAACTCCAAAGCAACAGAATCATGTTGATCTCATGAACTCCTCTTATTACTGGTAATGATGATTGGTATTATGACGACAACACTGCAGCTGTTTCTTCTGCTACATTATCAAAAGCTTGTGAACAGATCTATGATACTGTGTGAAGTGATATTATCATTTCATTAAACTATGGTTTTAAATCTATTAATACAGTCTCCTGTCGATGTAAAGTCTGACTGTGCTGAAGATAATTGATTTTTGACTAAGACATCATACAATCAATCCAATGCTGTGGTTAAGACAGGATCATGATGACATTTCCAGCTTGCTGGCTCATCCCTGTCCCCCTTTCTGCTTAGACATTTTATTTCCAGCTCAGCCAGATTACACGTTCTCATACTCTGACTCAAAATGTTGTTAATGACGTCTGTGATGAGTTAATTACACGTTTCCATGAAGGTCAGGGCAACAGCAGACGTGAATCACAAGCTTACTGTAGGGGGGAGCAGGGGAGGGGGGGGTGTCTGTGCCCCCCTTCAAATCCACACACACACACACACACACTTACAGTTTATTTTCACTGGTCACGTCATCAGAAACAGCAGATTGTTGCCATGATGGACGTTGAAAGGTCGAGTGACATTAAAGAAAAAAAAAATCATTGAATACATGAAACCAGTATTTTAAATGAAACACACACACCTGTGTGCGATGTACTGTACATACTATGTCTTAGTATCAAATAGTAAAAGTACCTGTTAGTTTTTTAACCTTCTGTTATGAGCTTTGTTTCTCCAGTATTGAACCTATTCACTATGCAGACCCCGGTCATGACAGTATGTCACTGTGTTTCATCGATGAGCTTGTATGGTTTGGATCATGAGCAGGTCGTCACTTTCTACTCCACACTCTCCGTCATGATTCATTTTGGTGTCATCTGTCCATAAAACGTTTGTCTCTGTAGTTTTCCACAAATTCCAACCTGCTTCCTGTATTTTATTGATGATGAAGCGTTTGCTTTTGGTGTTATATACCCTCACAACGTCTTCAAACGATGGACTGGGATACCACCACCCTTTCTTACCAGCTGACATTATTTTATCTTAGTTGGTGGATTATCTTAGTTTAACCAATTTATTATTAACACAACAATTATTACATGAATAATTAACCTCATTTCATTTAGCCGGGCACTTTTGATGTGAGTTACATGTTTAGTACTGGAACGGCAGCTGTCAAGCTTGGCCCCTGTGCACTAGAACAGCTGTTTCACTGATATTTAGCAGTGATCAATATTGGCATTTTGACCATGCTCACGTGCTGAGACTGTTTCAGCAGAGACTGTGAGACGGATGTAGAGGCAACAAATGTTCATGTCATAATGCAGTGTGACAGCATGACAAAGAAGCTGTATTAAGTAAAACTTGTTATAAAGTGTTATAAAATGTTCAAATGAAAAACTCAGATAGCTCAGGCTTACTGATGCTGTACAAAAAGAGAAATGAGTGGACTTGTTTTATTACGAGTTAAATGTCGAGACCACCACAGCATGAAGACACACATCCAAAATCACTGAGTGTGCTCTTCTCTGCGGGAGTCAGCAGGGCTGTGATGCCAGCAGTGGAGTGTCTGCGTTCTCTAGTGGACTAACTAGGCACTAGCAGCAGTAAGAAAATGACTCAGGCACCTTTACATCACTTAACCTTAAAAAGTCGATCTGTAATCAGTTGAAATCTGTCAATAAAATAAGATCTAGACCACAGTGTACAATTAAACATTGTTTTGCTAGGTTAATGACAGCAGTTCTCTCCTGCTCTTTATTTCATTTGGAGAAGTTCCCACTCCACCCAATTTATCAGTGAAATACATTTACTGTTTAAACGTTTTACAGTAACAGTATCACAAATAAATGTGACCCTGTTCAGGAGCATTTTCTTAAAATAAACTAAGATCATCCAACAGTAACTTGTATTACAACAGCTTTGATTCATTTACAAAACTGTACTATGCAGGGCCCAGTTTTAGCTCTTTGGGGGCCTGATGGAAGATCATTTTGGGGGCCCCTGTTTTGACTCACTATGAGGAATTTAAACCCTTTGATGATTTGTGGCAACAACAACAAAGTTGACCCAAGTAATTTAAGATTATAGAAAATAATAAAGATAAAAAAGTCTCTCTCTGTGACCATACAGGTGCAGAAACTTACAAACGTTAGAATGGCAGCTGCAAATCAAAGATTTTTAAGATGCCAGGTAAAATCATCCGCAAACATTTAAATCAGATCCTTTGTTTCAATGTCAATGTCAATGAAGCCAAACAGGAAAGATCCAATGAAAATAAATATCATGGTGAAGCCAGAACTCTGCTGTGTCAAAGTATTTCTTTGCTAGTTGAGCTAACAAGGGCAACATGTTGGCACTGAACTCACCTGATATAGAGTAAATCAGAGTGAACAAGCTGACACAGCTGTTTCTGCTGGAATGTCAAATAACTTCCAACGGTTTATCGAAGTTTCTTTAAACATTACGGAGCAAATATAATCTGATTGACATTTCATTCTACTAAAACAGTCTGAGACACTTTATTAGAGACAAAGAACAGAGAGACTGTAACAGATCAGACTGAAGTCAAACACTTGATCAAGGGTAACAAAGCGATGAGGAGGACGTCTGAGGAAGCTCACTCACTCTCACAATAAATGGATGAAGACACAGAAGGAGGAGGAACAGGTGCTGACCTCAGCAGTTTGTCATCGTAGCACTTCAAACACATTTCTCCGAGAGTTCGCTCCTCGTGCTGTCTCCTTTCTTCTCAACCGTCTGAAACACAAAGCACACTGACAAGGAAGATCCTTTCATAACTGCCTCACACTCATTTATTACTCTTTTTAAATGACAGGGTTCACTCTCCGTGTTGTCTCCTCTGGTCTTTGTCTCCTTTCCTCTGTTTCTCTCTTTTCTCTATAAGACAAATGGCAAACAGACAGAAGTGAATAAACTTGAATCATTTCAATGTATAAGATTCTGATAGAAACACAGAATAAATGTGGACTTATCTTTCTTTAAATGAGAGTTTACACTGAATGTCGTCTCCTCTCTAACACACAAACACAAGAGTTGATGACTTCAGTCATGATGTAACAATAAGAATTCAAACATCAGATGAATAAATGTAGATTTATCTTTTTCTATGAGAGGGTTCACAGAGCACGCTGTCCAGTCTCCTCGCTCCTCGTCTCGTCTAAAAGACAAATAACACACACAGAAGATAAAAGTTCATGAACAGGTTGAACAAACAGGAGATCTCTCAGTCTGTAAGAGAGATTCTTACAATACAAGTGTAGAATTACACAAGAGGAAACAGTCAGTGTTACGACAACATAACAACTATTGTTGATTCCGGTTTTATTTTGACTGTGAGTTTTTCTCATTTTTACCTTTCTTACCCGTCCATTAATCATTCTGCTCTGTCCACCACTGGCTGCAGGTGCAGGTGTGTTCACATCTCTCTGGTTCTTCCTGTCTCCTCCTGCGTCTTCTTCCTGGCTCACTTGACTGTCATTGGTGGATCAGCGGTCTTGTCGTCTCTGAGGTCTTCCACTTGATGGTGAAGCCCGCGATGCTTGTGATGAGGCGTCTTACTTAAGTGACGGTGTCTGTGTTTCTAGCAGACACTGGAACACCTTTCACCTCACTAAGGTTAAAAAAAGCTCTTGAGTTCTCAAGAGTTCCTCGGAGCTCCTTCATATTTTCCATCATGTCAGACACAGGCCAGCTCCAAGAAATCAAGAAACGTGCAAGACGCACTAACAACGCTGACCTGTGCACCGTGGTGGAACCAACTATTTACAAATGTACAATATTAATCCCTCAGCGGCTTGTCTGTGTGGGCCCCGAAGCAAGACGTTACCAGAGGCCTCGGGTCCTCCAGGAGCTGCTGAATGTCCTGGTTTGTGTGTTAGTTCACAGTCTCAAGAGCTTATTAGGTGGAGACTGGCTGCTGCTGCTGCTGCTTCCTCTCAGTCAGAGTCTGTGTACACTTCTTGGTGAACTGACAGAGCACCGACATGACAACGTGTCCGTCTGCACTGTAGTCACTCACTCTCCAGCAGTTGTTGAGCTCAGTGAGGCCAGTGCGGTACACTGACGAGATGACTCTGGTGACACAGCTGCCGTCAAACTCCAAGTCGCGGACACAGTTCCTCCGCTCGGCTCTCAGGGCTCCGAGCTCCGCCTTCTCAGGATGAACAGGCATCAGTAAGTTAGGAGGAGGAGACCAGGAGACATTTGGGAACCAGCATCTCTGCTGGTGCAAACAACAGAGGAGAAGGTCTGGTGTTCTCCCTCTGGCTCTGCTCACTGGAGGGAAAAGGAGTGGTCACGAGGACGAGAGGAAGACTCCGTGACACTCAATCACAGGGAGTTCCTTCGAACCTGTGACCAGGCTGTGGTACAGGCCGGGGACCGTCTTGGACATGGACTTGACCTCTGAACTGCTCATCTGAAGGACTGGTCTTGATGTCAGCAGAGCAGCTACATGGAAAGAAAATGTAGGAGAACATTAGTGAAATTATCCAACTTTTATAATCATCACTGTAACAACTCAACAATTTCTTGCTAAGAGTCAGATGAAAAATCACTTATTAAATATTCCTCAGATTGGTCGTCAATCACTTCTCTTACAATCAAATGTTACAGATTATTTCCAAAAAGACTTGTGCTGCATTTGAATTAAAAAATCAAGTATGTTAAAGCAAAACATGCTTTTTCAAGTGTCATTGTTTTATATTTGATGCTTTTAAGTTGACGGCTTTGTGCACAGACAGCTACAAAATACCGACTCAGTCAGTTTGTTTCATCACGTCAGTGGATCATGTCGCGGAATTTAGCGCGAACTAAAACTCTGCGCACAAAATGAAATGTATGATCTCACCTCAGAGTTATTAGAAGAACCTTATTTACCTGCCTCTAACCTCAACAACACTGATCTACAGGTGACGGTCAGGAGATAAATCCACATCCATAAATACAGAAATAAAATGTATTGACTCCACTAAGCTCTGAGTAAACTCGTATTTCTACATCTGTCATTTTACAGATTTGACGCTCTAATCTTAAAACAAACTCAGTCGTCCCCAGGTTGACCACGCTGACGTCAGACGTCGCTCTCCCGCTGGTTCCAGAATCTGACGTCGTCTCCATGGCGCGTGCAACATCTGCACCTTTTAGCATTTTTCAAAAAAAGGCCCAGTCGCCATCTTTGTCCTGTACTTTCAATGTTAACTCAACGACACATGTTCAAACCCTCAAAACTCATGGGTTTCTCAAACATCACCTTGATAAGCACATATTTCCCACCTGTCACGTTCACACTCATCAAAACTTATCGAGTTTAATAAGTGAACACAGAAAAAAGAGAAACTGCTTTGATGGTGGCCTTAAATATTTCTACTGTGTTTTACCATAGCGCTCGTCCGCCACACGGGCGATGGCAAAGGTCAGCAGACGTTTCTCACGAAGGAAACGACCCATGTTTGACACTTGGCCAGCTGCCTTATGAAGATGTTCACACTTTAAAACTTGCTTTGTTGACTTGTACTTCAGCACTTCTACTTTCACAGAGCTCAGCTCCTGTCACCTCTCAGGTGCACAATGAAGTCACAGCAACAGTGGACTCTGCTTTTATACGAGCACGTCACCACGTCTCTGATCATCACCATGACTACAGCGGCACGTTACAGACACGTCCGCGGACACAAACTAAAAGATATTTTATTTATTTCTTTTAAAGTTTTCATTACATTTTAACGTAACGTTTATTATTCAAAGTTGATATTTTAACTGAGTTTATTTCAGTGGATCAACAATGCTGATTGTTTTTAAAAAATATTTTTTCACAAATTAATAGAGACTTGTTTTGAGTGTGTGTCTGCAGGTAAAGACTGGTGTAGTTCTGTGATGCTTTAACACACTGGGTCCTTCTTCATGTTATGCCCCCAACTAAACAGGACACCTGTTATTAATATTCTAGTTGTTATTAAGGGACGTTGTTAGAACCTGTGACAAGGCTGTGATACAGGCTGGAGACGGACTTTAACACTGGATGTTTAATTTCAAATTTGAAGTGAACAAATGTGAGATTACACTAAACACATCTATAATTAACACTGTGAGCACCAAAAACCCTCCGCTCTTAGATTTAGTTCAAATAAGATGAATAAAATGATGTTTAAATGTTCCTGAGTTGGACCATCTACTTCTGTTACAATCAAATACCACAGATTCCAAAAGTAGTTCTGCTGCACGGGAATTAAAAAAACTCATCATTCAGCAGTGATTAAAATTGTAACATTAAAAAACACACGTTTAAAATGTATTGTGTACATTTAAATTGTGTGTGTGTGTGCTGAAGGTTCAGTCATTTATGTGTATCATAACCTCCTCACTGTAGCAGGAGTGACAGACACCACGTATTAGCTACAGTAAGACTCAACTTTGCAACGTTACACCTCTAATTTATAGAGATTCACTCAGTGTGCTCAATCAAAGTTCTACAACTACATTTCCTTCTGTTGTTCTAGTGCATATTTTATTTAAATCATAGAGTCAGAAGAGCAGGAAATCAATGAATGTATTGTTGTTGCGCAAATATAATTGCGCAGCCTGATGCTACTGCTCTGTCTCCCAAATAATTCACCTCTCTCTCCCACTGACATAGGCTTGAGGATTGGAAGCCTATTTAAAGAGCGTCATTTCCATCTTGTGACTGACAGCATGCATTACACACATTTCTGTGCGTATTTTCTGACTCCCAACGTTAATGAAAAAGTGAAAACAGATTAAAACCGTACAACTGTAAGCTCGGCTGAATGTTGCTCTAAAGCTGTGTGGTGTTAGCTAGCTAGTTGTTTGTAAGTCCATGGTAATGAAAGAGCGATTCCCATGAGCATGCGCAATTCGGCTACGGATACTCCTATTTAATGTCTAAATAAAAGCAAAAGAACCACAATGTCCGAGACAACGCGACGATAGACTATAGATATTAGATTATCTAAACCCGCAGACCTGTGTAAAACGCCTTTATGTACGCGGTCTGCTGTACAGTAAAATCTTTGGGACATAACTGCGTGGAGATTTCTCTCTCGACACACACATCATCTTTGATATTCTCCGTTTCCCACATTGACGTGAGAAAACCTCATCACCTATAATCTGTTTTATACCACACTTTTGAACATAATGTTACGGCTTAAAGTTTCTTTAAAAAACAGAACCTGTCGACTGTGAAGTACTTTTTATAAACCACGAAAGGAGAACGAATTAAGCAGAACTATTTTCCCAGCATGCTCCGCTCCCCAATGCATGTTTTTAATTTCATATAGTCTGCCTTTTACACACAACATATTGATATTTTATTGTGATTATTATACAGTAATATGTCCACAATACATTGGCGCTTATAGAAAAGCGTCGTGTTAAAAATCACCACCGTATGTGAAATATTGAAACAGAGACGACGCTTTAAATACTGTGAGCAACACGAGCTGTACTCGGTTGGTCCGATGGTGGTGAGATTTCAATTGATTGCTACAGTGAGTTACAGAACCTCTACGTTTCTTCTCTCCCCTCCCTCACCACCGGCATTGACTAGCCTTTTGAGAAACTGAACTTGAGTTATAATGATGTGATCAAACACATTATTGTGTTAAAGTGCTTAAGGTTTGGTTAGAACCAGCTCCCTGTAGTTTTTTCCTTGTATGGTAGTGATGGCTGTCTGACACCCAGAAGCCCTCTGGGTGATGGAGTAGATTAGGTAGATAGTTCCATTAGTTCTTTAAAGTTAGTTTTCATTATCTATGTAAGTTGAAAACTAACATAAGTAGAAATGCATAGATTAATGCATGTATAAATACTTCATTAAATAAATGCATCAATAACATAAATTACTATAAAGGCTCCTGACATACATACAGACAAAAATAAGTGCATAAATACTGCAAATGCTGAAATAAATGTGATTACTGGATTTCTATATTGCAGTATGTCTAAAATTATTAGTTTTATCTTAATTTGTTCATTCATTTATTTCTATATTTACATATAAAGTATATTTATTCTGTATGATAACCACCTAATAATTAGCTTACTACATACAAAAAAAACAGAAATAAACATTGAAATGTAGATAAAAAATAAAGAGAAGTAGCAACAAGTTTAGATGTGCTGCAGATACACTAACCATTTATTACTGTTTGTATTTATTTGTTTCTGGGTTTTTTGTAGAAAATATTGACTTATGTATTATTTTATAAATTTAAATATTTTGGCATTTTATTTCAGAATACATACAGCACATTTTTTGTTATTCCTTTACTTCAATTTACTTTACAAATTTTGAGCATCATAGCTTCTGACATTTGTTGTTTCATGTTCTGCTGTGTTTACCAAACCCCTGCAGATGGTAAACAGCAGTTGTGTGAACATGTTACACTTTGTTCTGTGGCCTGATCAGAAAGTCCAGAGCTACAGTTTGACTCATGATCTCACGATGGTCATGTTATTTAAAACTATATTGACCACATATTTACACAGGATTAATCGCTTTGATCACTACTGTTGTTGACATATTTAATGATTTCGAGAGTGACAACATGAGAACAGATTTAACTCACAACAGCTGAGAAAGGTGATGAAGTTTATTAGAATTGCCAACCAGACTGGAATCATACAGAAGCAGCACCATGTCATTTACTGATCCTCCCCCTAAACTCTCCCAGCAGGCCCCGGTCCTTCCCACAACACGACTGACTCTAATGTACTCCACAACCTTGTGTTTAAGCCATTAAACAAATTTAAGCCGACAAATAATAAAACTAAATCTATGTGTGCGTCTGTTTCTGTCTTCTTTTACAACAGTCCCAGTTTGTATTCCACCATCATGTGAGGCTCGCCCATCACTTCACTACAGGCTGGATCTGAAAAGGAGCAGACACAAACACAGCGGTCAGATCTCACGATCAGACTGCTAATGATGTTGTAAAAGAGGAATGTAAGAGTTACTTACCATTGAGGATATCCTCAAAGCCGATGGAGTCATCACTGCCTCGCAGAGTGTCCACAGCCAGGTTTGAGCTCTGTAAGAACGGCAGGCGCTGGATCTGGAAGGACGAACATCAGATATCAAACAAGTGAAAAGGACGAGGGACTTCAGGATTTTGGATGTGAATCTGGGACATGCAGTTACCTGTCTGGCTGCCCTGTACTCCATCTGTAGTTTGAGAGGCGCGTGAAGACCCTGGATGTTTCGGAGTGTCGAGAAATTAATCTTGTCCTGGTTCAGCTGGAACTGTGAACACACACACACACACACAGAGCGAAACAGTCAGTACCTCAGGGATTAAACTTTGAAATGTTCCATGCAACCCATGACTAAACCCGACAAGTGGTCTGCTCTGTAACTGGGAGTAGAGTCATTACAAGGCAGTGTGAATGTACGTCTGTACTCACGTTCTTTTCTGACAGCTCCAGTGGGTGGCTAGGAAGGAGCTCATTCTTCACACTGGTAAAGCTGCAGGAAAATGAAAAAAACACAGTGGGCTAAACTGTAACACTGCTGTATTGCATAATAGTGTCTTAACACACTAACAAAAGCAGACAGTGTGTAAAAGGTTAATTACAAGGAAGAATAAGTCATTTATAAGTCGATGTTAAGAAGACTAAGAGAAGGTTTGCTTGTGGGTTTACAGCAGCCTTGAATTCAAGCTGTGATACCAGATTTTTCCACTAAATTTCCTTCTGCTAGTTCTTCCAGGTGGCTGAAGCAGGCAACATGAAATATTTATTTCTACTCTGTGTCCATACACAGCAGATATGTGTCCTGTGCTCTAAGACTGGATCCTATGGCTGAAAGACGAACTCAGTGAAATCTGTTTGTTTATTGTAAATTTTAAAAAACTCAAGATAAATTGATTATTCGAAGCAGATGCTGATATTTCTGAGCCTAAAATCTTGGATCAGCCTATTGTTTAACATTACCTCATGTCATCAACAAACACTTCTGATTACAACCTCAAATATGAACAGAGATTTGTGACACCTGTTAAACTGTGGTCACTGCTTCTACATGACCTGAAGCATAGCATAGCATAGCATAACTGTGTGTTTGTACTAACAAAACATGTATTACACAGATAACAGTGTGAATCAGAGTCGTGTTAATTGTCTGACCCGCTGCGCAGAGAGTCCTGGACTCCGTACGCTCCCTGTGGACACAAACCAGCCACAGGTACACTGTCTTTCAGCTGAGAGCGAAGTCCTCGGGTATTCTGCAATACAAAACACACACGGCAGCCATTAACGTTTAGTAATATAAAGCAATTAATTAATAATTTGTTTAAAAACACTCGAAGCAGAAATTATCTAAAAGGGATCCTCGTAGCTAAGCGCTAGCTAGCATTAGCTCGAGTGACTAATCAAATTCACAACTACTGGTCTCCGCAGCTTACAAATACAAGTCAAAGTTTCAGAGAGGTGAAATAAATATGAGTAAAACAACAAAACAATATCAGGCTCCCCAGCAAGGTTAATGAGATACACATGATGATTATATCAAATGTTAACACAACGATACCATTGTGACTCCGTTTCTTCCACTTTCTTTTCTCTCACTTCAATTTCCGGTTGTGTCGCGTTTTCAATACGACACATCCGGTGTTAGCCGCTATAGCTAGCACACGTTAATACGATTAACTGTGAGACAAACTCAAATCTAACACAAATGTGAGTTACATGTACTGTATGTATGTGCGTTTATTGTTAATTATAGAATAATACATATCACAGCACAAACATAGTGAAAAACAATATTTTAAATACAGATTTTTATTCCCTTTAAATCCTAACCCAGTATGCACTTTCCCATGTGGGGGTATAGCTCAGTGGTAGAGCATTTGACTGCAGATCAAGAGGTCCCCGGTTCAAATCCGGGTGCCCCCTCTTTTCTATAAATAAGTTTATAAAATACCTATTTTATAAACTTATAAACTCTTTTCTATAAACAAGTTTATAAAATACCTATTTTATAAACTTGTTTTTGTACCTATTTTTGATCGAATTGAAGGTGACAGATAATGAAATTTATTGTACTGACTACTGTAAATGTAGATGTACTGTAGATGCTTCAGTGTGTTTCACCAGCAAATTCCAGCGCTGAGATTAATTAAAAATAATATAGCCTACAAATGTAAAGTTAGTGTAAACTTTAGTTACATCTCAGTTAATGCTGTTTTTTGATGAAATGTCAAATAGATTTGTGCTGCTGCATTGTGGAACTTTTAGTAAGTGAAGGAACCATTTTGATCTAGAGCTAAAGTAGAAAATACTGAATTCATTCATCACTTCCTTAATTTACATCAAGCCTTTCCACTGTATTTCAGTCTTTGGAGTTATGTGATCCGTGCAGAGTGACGACAGCCAACATGTTACTGAGCGTCTTGTTTTTTCAGTCACTTGCTCGGAGCTCCATAAGAAACAAAGCAGAAAGATCTGTGTTATGTTTTATTTTAACATTTACCAACACACACTATGCAGCTGTGTAGCACACACTTTCTTGATTTAGTTTAATGTTACACTAAAATGTTCATGCCATGCATATGAAAAAAAAATTGTCTGCACTGTGATAGTTGTAAATGGCGAGTTGAATTGTTTACACTCCTCACACATCTTCCATCAGAGGTGATGATGGAAAAAAGTGACATTTAACCTAAAACAAGCATTTAAACACTTATGTGTAAAGACTGTTCATTGAAATCACATTCCTGTCTACGTCCATGTGTTCAGTGTTCAGCAAATGAAATGTATTCATCAGTGTAAAATGTGCTGTGTTTTCACCACAGATTATCCTGAAGGAGTCTGTCAATATAACCCGCTCAGCTTTAACCCCTCTGCCCACACTTCCCTCCTGAACTCACTTAGAATCTGCAACAAGGCCCTCACAGCAAACCTACAATAAAGGAAGACACCAATGGAACCTTTATGACCAAACTACAGCAGAGCATCACAAGAGATACAACATCACCTGTGTTGCCAGACGTCCTGTAAATAAAGAAAAGAGACGTGAGGACAGCAGAAGCAACAGTAACTCTCAGCATTTCATCTAAGAAAACAGAGTTTCTTATTGGATCCCTTCAGCACATGATGAGGTCAGAAGTTCATTTCTCGTTACATTTCTGCAATATTTTCTTCAGATGCTCCTAAAAACACACCAGCATCCGTCAGTTCATCAGGTTTTTATGAAGCTAGCTAAACCTGAGCTGCTCCAGCGGAGCCAAGCCTGCCGTCAGCCACTTCACTTGGTTCAAGAGCAGCAGCAAAGATGGAGCCATCGTGTTATCAGAGGGGATGTTTTACAGCTTCCAGGTGACCAGTGTGACAGACGAGGAAGATTATTACTGTGTGGATACATACAGTCTCGGTAATCAGACGTCATCACCAGTGGATTTAAAGACAACAGATAAAATACACAACTGTGAATAGGTTCAGAAAGACAGCTGACGGCCCAGAAGTAGTCCAAATTAGGACGAGACTAGAAACGGCTCTGCACGTGTCACTTAGTACAGTGACTTGACTAGTACAAGACTATTATTTTATTTTGTACAGATCATTTTTAAAACCTTTTCAATTGAGTATTCTTACATATTATGTGTCACAATTTAGTTTCAGTTAATGCAAAAATTTTTTTACATGAGGCAGTGTCTCATTTGAAGATATTTTATTAATTGCACTGTAACAAAAACCTTAGTATACAATTTCAAAAAATGCTTCATAATCTCAGTTGCATTTATTGGTCCAACATTTGACATATTGTGTGCAAACCCTAGATTATTTGAAAGCACCCAATTTAATCACAAAGATCACAACAGTTGTGTGAGATTAATTATGTATCCTCTGCCCCACTGGAAACCTGCAACAATGTTTTTGAGAGTAGGGCAACAGAGACTCAGCCAATACCATATTAAAACAGCTAGTGCTAAAATTCACTAAACCGTTTTTTGGTAAAATCAGCCATAATTTCACCTAAAGAGATCTTTGGGCTTCAGGCTGTAAACATTAGCACCCTGGATTATTGTAATGTTGAACATCTTAAGGCACTGCCAGGCCGTGTTGACTGTGCTACAGAAATCTAACCTTTATGTTGAATCACACCTCCCTCCTACAAACCCCGCACCAGTCAAGTGAGTGCTGCAGCATTAGTGTGAAGCATTGTCCAAAAGGTAGGTACTGCATTAGTTCCTCCTCCATTTCCACCTGAGATTCATTCCTAAGTGACTTCTCTTCATAAATATTAGTGATAAAGTCAGTGATAAAGTTAGAAACTTCCAAGGCACTGCCTAAAAACTCTTGACTGAGCTGCATGCTGTACCTACATGTCATCTAATGAAAACCTAAGAAGAGGAATGTGATGTAAGCTGTTTAATGTAGAGCAGAGTAACCAAGATTTGATATGTGAATGTGTAAAATACTTTTTTTTTTTTTTAAGCTAACCAGGTGTCTGTACCACAAAGCTAGTTCAGCTTCATTTTGCTCTAACATTGGACAACTGGTACCAGCTGTTTGTTACCTCAGTTTTCCTCTGACTACATATTAAAGAAGCAACATGATCAGAATCATCAATTGATACATACAGGAAACTGAAAGCAAAAAGTGATTTTCCACTGGGTGCACTGTAAATGATCACATAACTATAATACACTAACAAGTTATTATTTGTCACTTTACTGTAAACTCTCTGTCGGGATCCTGTAAGAATGATAATTGTGTTTTACCAGTGATCTGATTGGTTAGCTATTGGGCATTTGAAGGTTTTAATCTGATCATTTGAGGTTAACCTGGTTAGCAGTGCAGCTTCGTGGTACAGATCCCTGGTTCAGAACAGTGTGTATGTAAACCCCGTTAAAGACTGACTGCACCCTAATAATCTGATCATGTTTCTGGGTCACTAAGGTCTTAATTGTTCACCCTCTCCTCCAGTGCCTTCAGCTCAGCCTCCACCTGAACTGGCAGATCAGCTCCAACTTGCTGGGTGAAGTAGGCTCTCAACTCTTTTGTCTCCTTCTGCCAGAAAGGCTTGGGCACGTCGAACAGGGCGCCCATATCCACCTTGCTGCTCAGGCCTTTAGTGTCGATGGTGCCATCTTCTGGCAACCAGCCGATGATGCTCTTCTTGGCCGCCTCGTCCTCCCTTTCCCGGCCACAACGATTGAAGATCCACTCAAGCACACGGGCGTTTTCTCCGAAGCCGGGCCAGAGGAAGGCACCGGTGCTGGGATCCTTCCTAAACCAGTTGACGTGAAAGATCTTGGGCAGGTGAGTGGGGGCCTTTCGTCTCTCCATGCTCAGCCAGTGAGCGAGGTAGTCGCCAAAGTTGTAGCCGAAGAACGGCCGCATGGCAAAAGGGTCGTGCATGACCACTTTGCCTGAAAGAATTTAACATTTAATTTAATAACTTATGATTGCAATACACATCTTTGCAATGTAAGATGTAAAGTTAATGGGACGGGTTGTAAGAGGAATTTACATATAAAAATCGGAGGTTTGTAAGTGTGTACCTTTATGCTCAGCAGCTGCCGTGGCCTCAGATCTCATTGCAGCTCCGACGAAGACTCCGTGTTGCCAGCTGAAAGACTCGTAGACCAGAGGGACTCCTGACAACATCAACATTTTGATCATGTTTAGTGCACAGATGCCTCTGACCGCTCGTGTTTGTACAGTATTTATACAGAAGACAAAACTAGCATTGAGTTTGTGTTACACAGGCTGTCCACACTACATTTACTGGGTTTATCAAACATCATGGTTCCGCGTGACATGAAATGCTCAGTAAAGCTGATTTTAGAAAGAAAATTATGAAGAAAAAAAAACTACATACATTAATACAACTTTCTTGCATCATTTCATTCTCTCAATTATTTACTTAAAGAAGTCAATGTGAATTCATCTAGCAAAATATTAATATATGTGTTAGATCTGTTCTTCAGTTGAATGGTTTCACATGCAGTTAAATAAATGTGCCTTTCCTACAGTGTGACCTCAGCACTGCTGCTTATTTTTAATTTAAAAAACAGACTCAGTTATATGAGAGCCAGTGGCTAAGATGAATAAAATATAGTAACCAACTCCCCTGCCTCCTTCTGCATGCTGTCTGTATCTCTCTTGTAACTTTATGATAAAACATATCGTTCATATAAAAAATGAAAATATCAAATACAATCAGCACCAACCTTCTGGCCGTCTGCCACCAAAAATGATAGCGTCGATGGGAACACCCTGCTCACTCTCCCACTGGGGGTCGATGATTGGACACTGACCTGCAGGGGCACAGAAGCGGGAGTTGGGGTGTGCACAGGGAGTCGAGCTTCCTGTTTACAGAGAGGAAAACAAATGTTTGTTGTTATTGGTATTTGATGTCAGGGGAACTTATTCAAGAACTTTAATGTTTCATACAGATCTTTGGGACGGTTACCACACAACACTGCTGTATCACAGCACTAGATGGCACTCTATACTCTGTACACATGCCAGATTTCTACTGTTAATAATGAACTGATGTGAAGAAGGAAAAAACACCATTTAAGCTGGAATTGAACTACACTATGTAAGCTGGAGGTCCTTAAAAAAAAAAAAAGCAATCACTCGAACGGTTTGTTACCTTGCTTCCAGGTTTTGCCATGCCAGTCTGTGAGCGCTACGCCTGCTGCTGGAGGGTCAAGTCCTTCCCACCAGACCCCTCCATCACTGGTCTCACCAACATTGGTGAACACTGTGTTTTTGGCAATGGTGGCCATAGCGTAGGGGTTGGTCTTATCTGAAGTGCCTGGAGCCACGCCGAAGAAACCGTTCTCTGGATTGATGGCCCTCAGTTTACCTACAGTGATGTGACAAACATTTAGAATATGATGCATGGAGCATTAGAGAGTGAGTCTGTGTGCAAGTTCTGCTCCCGCTTCACACCTTGGCTGTCAAACTTCATCCACGCGATGTCGTCTCCCACGCACTCGACCTTCCAGCCTGGCAGAGCTGGTTTCATCATGGCCAAGTTGGTTTTACCACAGGCACTGGGGAAGGCCGCTGCCACGTAACGCTTTACTCCCTGAGGGCTGGTGATACCCAGGATCTGAGGAGAGTGAAAGTTATCAGAGGTCTATAAAGTACACAAACTCTATAGTCAAGTAAAAGTGTAAGTACTCGCTCAGAAGAATACTCCACTACACGTAGAAGTGCCCTTTAATTTTTCTACTCAATTAAAAGTACTAAAGTACAATCTCTAAATGAGTAACATTTAAAGTACAAAAGTAAAAGTACTCTGGCAAAGTGTATTAAAAAAAATGGAGAATTTGATGCTGTTGATAACTCTAGGCTGATCATGATGTGTTGTCCTCTGTTCTCACCAGCATGTGCTCTGCCAGCCAGCCCTCATCCTTGGCGATGCGGGAGGCAATGCGGAGGGCAAAACACTTCTTCCCCAGGAGAGAGTTTCCTCCATAGCCGCTGCCGAAGGACAGGATCTGCCTGGTGTCCGGCAGGTGAGATATCAGCACCTTGTCTGGGTTACAGGGCCACGAGTTCACCAGGGGGGCTGAAAAAGAGCAGTGGGAAGAAGAGAATTTGTAAAATCTTTTATACAAACAATAGCAATATAACTTGTTCGGGGCTGTTTGAGTGTGCACCTCTGAGAGGGAAAGGTCGTCCCACAGAGTGCTGACAGCGTACAAACTCCTCTCCCTCAGACAGGTTCTTCAGGACAGGTGTCCCCATACGTGTCATTATCCCCATGCTGGCCACAACGTATGGAGAGTCTGTCACCTTTAACAAGAGCAAACATTTTCTAAGACTTTCTAAAGACACTAATCAGTATCAATCATAAAATACTATGGACATGTATTATTGCTCCAACATATTCAATTGATAAATTACAGCTGTAAAGCAAAGCAGGTGCGCTGCTCAAAGTCAAGTGGTAAAAGAGCCCAATCATCACCTGGACACCGTATTTACTGAGAGGGGAGCCTACAGGACCCATGCTGAAGGGAATCACATACATGGTCCGACCTAAAGAGAGGAGCGAGAAGCATAGAAACACATTAATGCAGTTTATTTCCTCACTAAGAATGGAAAACAGATCTTAGTCATGTGCTTGCTGACCTCTAGTGGTTTAACCTGTCAACTAGTCGCTTAAGTGAAAACTGCACACTCACTGTTGACAGATTTCCTGGCAACAAGTGAGAAAATTCCTTCCATTCTCCACTGTACCTGCCATGCAGCCGGGGAACCGCTCCTCTCTGGATTTTTGCCAGTCCAACTCACTCATCCAGTTACCGAGCTGGCTCTTCACCCCAGCGGCTGGGATAGGAATGGTGTCCCTCTGGCTCTTGGTGACAATCACAGTCTTGCTCTCCACCCGAGCCACATCCTTTGGGTCTGTACGTGCCAACCAACTGCACAACAGACAAAAAGCTCAGTACGATGCAAAGAAGGGAACTTTAGAAGACAATATAAATACTACACTAGCAGCCTAAAAGCAACACACCACTGAAAGCATGCATGTGCCGTGTGTAAAGTCCTTACCAGTTCTCATATTTGGAAAGCTTCTTGACCATCCCGTCTCTCTCCAGACCTGCTAAGATGTTGGCTGTTTCCTCTGGCGTTCCCGTCACCACATGCACACCAGCAGGCTTACATTCATCCACCGCTCCCTTCACAAAGTCTGCCACCGCCGAGGGCAGCGAGGGGATGGAGGCCAGGGACCGGACCCCAACGCCAGCCCCAGCACCCCCATGCCTGGATTTAAGGAAACCATTAGTCTTTTGACTCATTACAGGTGAAGTAACAGTGAAATCCTGTAGAGAAACTCAACCATAAGCACGCTAACAAGTGTACAGCATCAATCAAAAAAAAAAAAGTGTTCTTTCCATTGTGTGGAAAAGGAAAAACAAACTTAAAATCATATGATGAATTTTCTGCCTGATATCATTCAGTCATTTCTGGGATGCTGGCATTGCCATAACGACATGGACACATAGATTCAGATCATCTGGATAGCATGGTTCTAACCACAGAGTAGTGCAGACACTCTCCTCACTGGATCACCTGGAGATACTTGGTTTAGTGGGTTATGGAAAGTTCCCGCCTAACTAATGATAACATTTTTTTTATTATATTAAAGTTTTGTTAAAATGTAGTTCTTGTTCTCTGATTGTGCATTTTCCATGTGATAGCAGTGATTATGAGATAGCTTTGGTGCACCCGGGCGACTTGAGGGCCTCAAACTGAGTCCCCCACATAAAGAGTCACACATGGGGTGACCTACTGTCTGTTAGCACTGAAATATTCAAAAGCCATCAGGAAGGTGGCTATGCAAGCTAGTCAGACTAGACTGAGTCAATGATGACAGCTTCAGAAAAATATAAAATATATATTCTGTATCCTCAGGGAGAAATCCAGATGAAATATAATTAAACAGCCTAGCTCCAATTAACAGCTAGTTAATTAAAACAGTGGCTCGTGACTGGGAGGAAAAACCACACTCTCCTGCTCTGTCTGTTGTTTGAAAGACAGCAACACAGTCGTCCAATGAAGCACGTTCATATGCCTCTGACCATGTCATTACAGATGCATCACACTAATCATTCATGCAGGTGAGCACGTGAATGTGGTGGGCTCGTACAAAGGGCACGGCATAACAGCATGTGCCGTTACTTAACAGGGAGAGGACAAAGAGCTGGGAACAGGTTAATGCCAGTCTCAGGGTTCAAACTACCACAGAGAAATTTATCATGAACACTCTCCAGTTGTGCTGAAAGAGCTGACTCAGCACATCGAGACAGATAAACACCAACAGCTGAATTTCATCATGTCATCATTTTTAGCATGTAGCATGTTTGCCTGCTAACATTAGCTACATAGCAGTAAACAGCATACAGCTGAACCAATATCATTAGTTGCATTATTAGTACTTCCAAATTAAAACCTTCACCTCATGATGACACTAGATGAAAAGTCAGAGGATCACCAACATGGTGCCATTCCATCTAATAGCTGTACAGACCTTCCACTAAAACAACCACAGGTTCATTTCTCTTCTAAAGAGGAAACTAAAAGGGCAGTTGTGTTACTGTATGTCAACGCTCCAGAGGACCATGTATAAAATGTAATATGTTTTGCACTGTGCTTGTGGCGTGTTTTTACTGGAAGTATCTGGCACGTTTCTTTTCCAGCATAGAGTACAGGGACCTCCCCAGAGGTAAAAGTCCCCACAAGGAAATTGTGATTTAACATTTCCACAGAACAGACAAAGCCCTCATTAGATTAAACAAATTAGCCTGCTAAGCCTGCTTTTTACATCATTATATGTGCTTCATCATCAGTTGGTGATTTTCTCAGCAAACAAATATCCTTCATGTGTAGAGGATGTGTAAAATGCTTGGTTTGCTCTGGACCTTCAGAAAGTACTGACCCCTTATCTTACCTTACCTCCTTTCTGGGGGGTAGAACTTTGGTTCCAGAATCAAACCAAGACCCTTGATTCCTGCTGTAACACACAAGCAGTGAAACTATGTTTCTCTAAAGGTTCCTGGTCCCTGGGAGAAGTTTCTGCAGTGGAAATAGGCCTGAAGTCTCTCCTAACACTAAACCAAATATATATGCCATTCATCGACCATCCTGTCACGTCACTGCTAACTGTAATCAATCCAGTGTGATAAAGTAATATAAGTAAATATGACTTTAATAAACACAAGCTAACTGTTTGCTTATTGTTGATTTGCTGGCTGAAGCCCCGGCGTGGCTGACTTGCAACAGAAGGTGAAAGAGGAAGCAGCGGGGTGGAAATATCACCTATATTCTTCTTTTCATTCAACAAGCAGGACGTTTTAAAAACCTCAGCACAATCGTGTAAACTTTGCTCCCTCTGAAGTCCATTCATCACCTCATGGTTTTTCAACCCGTCCCCCATCTCTGCTGAGCACAAGCACTTTTCACGTTCATTTGTTCAGACATAAATAGGCATTTGCAAACACCGAATCGGGGAGCGTTGTTGTCTGTTTTGTAAGAGGCCAATTCTGACATAAAGGATCCACAAAATAAAGTTAAAAGTGTCAATGAACAGATAACCCTGATATGATATCTATTCTCCTCACAGCTGAACAACGTTTCTTTAAAACACACATCCAACCAGCAAACCAATCCTCACACACCACATGCTGACACACCTTCACACCCCCCCTCCCCCCTTGCCCGCCCTGACAGATCCTGGTCAATAGCCTCCTTGGAGCAGAGTCTACACACACGTAGCACAGACATGCCAGAGTAACACGTAGAACATACACATGTGCTGCATGCATCAACCTCACACAGGCACACGGTGCAGTGAGTAAAGGGGGAAACACACGGAACATGCTCCAGGACATTCAGGTAAATAGAGCAGTGATGACTCCAGCCAATAACAACCTCTCAAGCAGAAGTACAAACAAAACACACAGGGCCTTCTGTCACTAACTCCCATGCCCTGCCATAGTGGCAGTCAGTCTTTAATGCCAAAATAAAAGCACACACACACACACCATGGAGCGCTCACTGTGACTTCAGGTTCCCTATGAGATGTGGCGTGATCACAACGCCTGAAGGAGGATGTTCTCTCATATCACAAACTACTCGGCCTGTTGTTTGATCTGTAAAGACACCAACAGGCCTCCATTCTGTGTCACCTGATCTGCAGTCTGTCACTGAGATCAAGTCTGACAAGTTTGTGGCTGCACTTGACACAGCAGCTGAAAAATAATCAAGATTTCACAATAAGGTCAGACTTTTTATAGTAACAAAAAGCCCTTAATGTGCACTGAATACTGAAATTCTTGAATACTGAATATTTGATTTAATTGGAAAATACTACATTATGCAGTTTTTTTATTCATTCAAGAGTAAAAATTAATGCAATGTTGCAAGGTCACTCAGCCTGGAAAAATGTTTCCTCTTTCCTCCTTAGAAACGGTCGTAATACCAGTAATGGAATATGATCATTTACCTAAGTAAAACATGAGTGCCGAGCTACTATGGTGTAGAAATACTCTATTACAAGTAAAAGCATTTAAAATGGCACTACTACTACACTAATACTCAAGTAGTAATCACTCAAATTGTTATTTGAGTACAGTACTTAAATAAAGTACTTAGTTGCTTTCAACTACTGAGTAAGATTGTCGCAAATATTTAATTAATATTAAATGAGCACAACAAGGAGTTCACCATGAAACATTTCAAAACTTGTACATGTGTAACATTTATCATTACAAGTGATTAAATGAAATTGTATTTTGTATGTTTTTGTCACTTATGCAAGCAAAAAATATCTCGAAAATAATGTTAAAACCCACTTAGCCTAACTACAATTACCCTGTTAGCGTTAGCTTAATTGAAGTGACGTAACGTCACAATAATAACGTAAAATGTCACGTTACTGGCAAAGTTCACGAGCCCTCGTTCACGAGCCTAAAACACAATTTAAATCAGACAAAAAGTTACAGTGACTCACCTTCGTAAGACTCCCAGCAAAAGACACGACATGTTCGGTGCAAAATAAAAGCAGCTTATAAAGAGTGACAGTGTAACAAGGCACGCAGAGGTTGTGTAGAGAGGTAAAGAGAGGACTATCAGAGCTGCTCACAGCTCATATCTGCTCAGCGACGGGACCTTGCACTTTGCTCGCACCGATACACTTTGATGTGACCGGTGAAGTGGACGCTGTCCGGGGTGACTGTGTTACTCAGAGTCCACCAGAGGCTTTATAAAGTCGGGTTTCGCCTCTGGTCACCGTCAGAAGGAGGAGGTCTACTTGTGGTCCACTGGTTCTGTCCACATCGTTGTGTGGTCTGTCACCGACAGCACGGAGCGTCCGGATGATGCAAGTCTCCACAGGTCCTGCACAACTCAGCAGAGACACACACCGAAAAGCAGCGCGGAGACCCAACCCGGAAACACATCCGACCCGCCGGTGCTCACATGAACCCACCCCGCCCCTTAAAACAGCTGCATGAGGGGAAAGTTTTCAGGTTCCGAAGGAAGAAAAAGTGTTGTTAACAACTTATTTTCATACAAAGTTATGCACTTCTCTTGTTGTACAGTAGTGTTTTTATTAGCAAGCATCAAAAGTCAAATGCAAGAACACAGTGGTCTTCATGAGAAATACTCATAGAAAAATTGGTGGTGTGGTCCTTTATTTTATATGCATTGACAGTAAAGTGTTCCCTAAATTATCGTTTCTGTTAGTGTACTGTTTGGTATGTAGAAGACCCCAAGAAACTGAACCAATGAATGTATCAAAATGGTTTGTTAAAAAGTTTATTTTCCTATTATCTGTCTTCATTAAAGGTTCCAGACATTTTCCATTTGTAATATAGGAACTATGTAAATGAGTTTTTAAAATATATGTATATAAAAAGAATGTGTGTGTGTGTGTGTGTGTATATATTTAAAGATATTTTTATCTATTTTTTTTATTAGTCTAAGTTGACATTTTGCTTGTATCCTTTGACTGACTTATAATAGTCAAAACCCTTAAAGATCCAGTGAAGAAGCAGTGATTTTGTTTTTTCCAGACCTGAGCTTCTACTATCTTTAAACTGTGCTTGTTGCACACATCAAATTGTGACACTCAGTGGAAGTAAAGGGCTTGCTGTTGGACAGAAGAATAGACAGGAGACAGGAGATAGAGAGACTCTCCTGCCTCATGGTTTGTGGCAGGCCCTGCAGAGTCAGCTGACTCAGAGTGCACGTGGACAGATACATACAGTGCATCCCAAACACACGCAGCTGCTGTGCAAAGCCATTAAAAACTGTAGCATCTTTAATCATTTGCGCTCACTGATTTTTAAGTGTACACAGGTGTATCTATCTAGCTCTTCCTGAAGTACTGTGTTCACAAGAAGACAGATATGAAGTCACATTGACCTTTAACAATCAAAGTCTCATCACTTCATCCTTGAGTCCAAGTGGAATTTTGTACTAAATAGCTTTCCTGTGTTATCACATGTTCAATAATAGGTCCCTGCCCTTTGACCTTTCATCACCAGAGGTCGTTTATGAGTCCAAGTGAACGCTGTGAAATCTGTAAACAAAATCCCTCGATGTGTTGCTGAGATATTATCTTTCTGAAAATGGGATGAATGGCTTGAAAAGATAAAACCTCCAGCCACAGTTGCTGCAGAGCTGTAACAACAACTTACTACATCGTCAGAATCTTTAATCACTGACAATGCATCGTATTTAACAAGACGATCGTATGTTATGCATGTTAAGTCAAAGTTCCCAGTAACAAAAGTGAGGTAAGAAGCACATTATTTCCTTCAGAGGTGTATTAGACTACAGCATAGCAGGGTATTTGAGTGAATGTACTTTTGAGTTACATTGCTAGCATTTGTGAGCTCAGCTAATAAGGTGGGCGGGACGGTGGGCGTGTCGTAATCACGTCACTCATGCACACTGTTCAATCAGATCGCTCCTGACAAGTTTTCCCTCTCTGCCCTCCTCCATCCTCCTCCCCTGACTTCTTCACGTACGTGACCTTTGTCCTCATTATTTCTCAACTGCCTCGGTGAAATGAATAACACACACATAGTTTTAATCACTCACTCAATCAAACCACCCAATCAATAACTAATGGTTCTTGCACTGTAAACAAGTGCCAGCTTTGCCCTTTGGATCCAACCTTGAATAATACCTCATGCTTGAATGGTGATTTATTATTGTGTGTTCCTGTGTGATACTGAATACTACAGTCATTCAGACAGATATGAAAAGCTCCCTCTGTGAGCCAAACACAATGATTTATTAACAAATACATATCACACATTCATCAGTCAAGTGATTAGATCTATGTGGGGTCTGTTCATCTCCTGATGTGATCACACCGGACTATCTGCTATAACACAGACCATGCAACAGGACTGTGTTTACGTTGGGGGGGCTCTGACGTCTTTTCTGTCCACTCTTGGATCCTGTATTTGTTTAAGGTCGTAAACTAAGTGGGTCAGCTGTGTGTCTGTCCTCACATCTCCTGATCAAAGAGCCCTGCTTGTGTCTTTTTCAGCTTTAGATGCTGTATGTTGGCTTAGAAAGCTTCTTTCTCTTTGTGAAACAATCTAAATAATCTGAAGGCTCCTTGTGGGACGTCAGGGCAGACTGCCTCATGCATGCTTTCAACATATGAAAAACGAAACTAAATTGCATACATGTTTATAGGTTTGCTCTGCTGTCGTTAATTATTATCTGCTTCCTGTATTTCACTACAGGGTGACTTGATTCACTCCACTGGGAACAGCAGCATCATCTAGTGGAAACAGCCAGACTTTGTTGGGTGACAGTGAGCATCGTCTCTTATGTGATACGATTAGCTCGCTTACGCATTTATTTTATGTAAAATGATCATTGGTGCCTGCCATTGAAAATGAATAGGAGGCAATGCATTGCATGGCTCATTGCCTCCTATTCATTTTCAATGGAGGCACATATTATTATCCACCGCTAAACTGGCTTCTTTATTGGTGCCTGCCATTGAAAATGAATAGGAGGCAATGCATTGCATGGCGAA
>JAUYWH010000012.1:27113745-27158903 GCA_034779795.1 Ctenopoma multispine | reverse complement strand
CCTACCCCGGGCCTGGCTCCAGGGTGGGGCCCCGGGTACCCTTTCCCGGGCAAGGGAAACGTTGCTCCTCGTTTTAACTTATCCATTTTGGTCTTTTGGATCAAGAGAAACAGGCCACTTGACAAATTTAGAAAAAGCCTTTTCCATGATTGACTGATCCCCATTTAAGGCTTGTAGTTTTCCTGAGTTGAACTCATGGGGAAAAAAAATATTTAAAACCTTTTTATTAAATTTAAGTTACAATTCTACGGAGCCCCGGAAGGGACATGGAAAAAAAAATCTCGCAAAAGTTTTTTTTTTTCCCACCCGTAATTTTTTTTACATGTCCCTTCCGGGGCTCCGTAGAATTTAACATTACAAGGTAAAAGGTTTTTAAATTCGGCAATATTGCTTTGACCTCTGAATATAAAAAGGTGTTTAGATTAGCTGCCCAAGCCTGCCTGTATTCTTTTTGTCTTTTGACAAAGTTTTCATCAAGCTCTCGATTTACATATTAGATTGTTCTTTAACATGTTAAATTGTCAAAAATGACATGTAATCTAACGGATTATCCTCTGAATCAAAGGAGAAAATTAGCTAACGGAGATTTGCGCACTGAGAAGCCAGATTATTTAAAAACTCAAAGTCCCAGAGTGCAACAGGGTCATTAGACATAAGAATGGGAAAGTACGGAACTGTCTTTAATGCGCTTTACTTTCGTTTTCGCTTTTTATGCTGAGTAACTGCGAGTATTTTTCCGTGTCGTGCAAAGCACTCAGTTACACAGATAAAGAGCTTAGTGTTGTTCCTCAGCTCTTTTAAAAGGTAAAACTCTTTTAACAAACTTCTCCCCTGCAGAGACGACATGGCTTCTGTGGATATTCGCCTGGAGTCGAAGAAACAGGTGAGTCTCTCAGCGTCTGCTAGCATCGCCGAGCTGCTAACAGAGTTCATGTTAAACCAGCAGACACACAGCAGGGGTCCGAAACTCACCTTCTACTGGTAATGAGCTGCTCCACGGTCTCTAATGTTCTGTCTTTGCTAACTACCACTACTATTACAACTACTAGTACTAGCTAGTACTACTGCTGTACTTCATATGTGGCGAATCACATATATTTCAAAATAAAAGCCAAAAAAACCCCCACAACTCATATAATCATTTGAATGCAGGTGGATGACTTCTGTCAGAAGCTCACAAAGGAGGTAATATATCCAATACTTCCTAATATTTCCCCTTTATTTTTTTACATTAATGCAAATTGTGTCATATAATCTTTTCTTTTTCTTACACAGGCAGAAGGGCTCGTTTCCACATTTTTCCCTCAGAAGATTGAAGAGCTTCACATGCTGCTGAAGGTATCAGTCTGTGTTTGATTAAAGCAGACACGGGGACTTGAAGAGGTCTTTGGGGGTTAAATTAAGTTCTGTTCTGAGATGCAAGTCACGGGACATTTCTCGGTCTTGTGTTTGCGTGTCAGACGTCTTTCAGCTGTGACGACCTGGCGTCTTTGAAGGCTCCGCTGGACATCCCCATCCCTGACCCTGCTAAAGAGGAGGCTAAACGCAAGAAGAAGGAGGAGGTGCTTACACTCACTACCTTATAGATCTGTTGTCAGAAATGGGACAGAAGTCCACTGAAGAAATTAGATGGTTTGTTAAAAATAAAGTACTGGGAGGCAGTAACATGTTAATTAATTTATCCTAGCTAATGGTGTCACTGGTTGGTAATTAAAAATGTCAGACAGAGGTTGAATGAAAATTAAAAACTCAAGTGTCAGGTTATTTTGAATTTCTAGGAGTGCTGCATACTGTAAAGCCTGTTTAGTTTTTTTGTATTTAGGGGGATCTTTAAATGAAATTAAATGAAAGTCTGCCATGAATTATGTGTTAAAATATCACTAAAGTCGGGATGTAGGTGTAAAAGTAACATTCCATACAAGTGGCTTTTATGAGACAGGGGAAATTGAGTGGAAAGGTAGAAGAATGAATCATGCAGTCCTTAAACATGTCTTTTGTTCTTCTGTTGCAGAAGGAGGCGAAGGAGGGGAAGAAAGACAAGGACAGCGACAAAGAGGACGAAGACTCAGGTAAATGGGAAGACAGAGATGTGATTGCAAGTGATAAAGTGACTAACTAGTGACCGAATGTGATGGAAATAGGCACGTTTTCAAACGTGGTGGTTGTGATACAGTCACCTGTCAGTTCTTACAAGCTCACCTGTGCTTGAGTTGTGTGAAAAGGCTGTTTTGTGTAGAAAACGATGCTTATCGTGAAGTGAAGGTAGAATTCATGGTGTGGAAAAATGTGTTTTCAAACCTTTATTTCTTAAATCTCTGATTGGCTGATGCAAACTATTAAAACATAATACTTGTAATTATTCTGCGTAATGAAATATTTGTTAGTTATTCTACCGTGCTGCTTATTCGCTAACCACTGATGTCGAAATATAAAATTCCAACTCTAAACACTGAGAAGTCAAAGCCATTTAATAAAGACTTTAGCCACCGACAGGATTGATGAGCCCAGTGCCTATAAAAAACGTGTTCACTCACCTAAATCATCACTGGTGCAGCCAGTTGCTGCAGAAGTCACACAGTTACTTACATGGAGATCACCTTAGTGCAGAGGATGTGTTTAACAGTGTTGAGAGGCTGTAGTAAAAATTCAATTTCTCCAAGGACCACCACAAAAATGTCCAGAGCAAACAAACTATAGGTTTAAAAATACCCTCAGAAAGCTGCCCAAGTGAATCTGAACTTCCTGCTGTTGTGTGTGTGTGTAAATGAAATGATGTTTTGTCTCTCAGGTCCTCCTTGCGGTCCCATCTGCAGCAACGAGCGAGTGGAGAGTCTTCTGCAGGAGGTCAAGCCTCAGATCCAGACACTGAAGGAGAAGCTCAACACGGTCAGAGCTATTTTTAAATGACACCGTCTTTTATCTTTAACCACATGAACAACTGTGAACACAGACTCACACGTTACACTACAGATACAGACATCTGTTTCAGTTTTGTTATTCGTGTTTCAGGTGTCAATGTGGGTGCAGCTGCAAATTCCCAGAATTGAAGATGGGAACAACTTTGGAGTAGCTGTGCAGGTTCGTAACAGCTCGTAATGTCATGATGCAATGCAGCCACATCACTGTCAGATTTCCACTTATGCAATGCGCTTGTCCAACAGGAGAAAGTGTTTGAGCTGCTGACCAACACACGCACCAAGATCGAGGCTTTCCAAACTCAGATTTCAAAGTAAGAGCCCCACAGCTACATAGTACTGTATAGTAGTATTATTTTATTTGAACAACGAAGAAAAGAAGTCATGCTAATATTTAACAAACTGTGGCAAGAGCAGGAGTCAGAACTGTTGCAACACACACACAATCTTGAAGTCATGATAGTGTAAGTATGAAAATGTGTCTTAAAATGTGTCTGTGTAACATTGTGAAACTTTTGAGACGAGAAATATTCTTATGCTCATTAGTACATCCCGGTAAGGACTGTCCAACTGAATGATGAAAAACCTTCCTCGTTTCTCTTTGCTTTGTCAGATATTACAGTGAGAGAGGTGATGCTGTGGCCAAAGCCTCCAAACAACCCCACGTGGTCAGTATGTCATGTAGTTTGTTTGTGTTTTAATGCTCACACACTCACTCATAGAATACATTCAAATAAAATATTTGCAGTATTATGGAATATAGAGGGCTTCATGGGAATGGACTGGATGTTTGTGCTCAGTGCTCACTCTGTGTGTGTCTCCTTTGTGCTACAGGGAGACTTCAGACAGCTGGTTCATGAGCTGGACCAGTATCAGTACTGTGAGCTGCGCCTTGTGGTCCTGGACATCCGCAACACATATGTAAGATACAGCCTCTGTGTTTTTACTGTTACTAAAGCATCTCTCCACAGACATTAACACAGACAAATGGGAAAGTTGATGATTGTAACTGCATAGGTTTACAACTCGCGTGACTCCACTGACGTCCGTTACATGTCCAGACTTCATGTCTCAGACTGATCACTGGTGGTGACCATATGCTGAAATTTAAATAAAACTACCTGTGTAGACGATGGCAGCATAGAATGAAGCCAATTGCTGTGATTGTGTAAACTGATAGGTCTGTTAATCACTGCTTCCTGTCTGCCTTTGTGTGTGTGCGTGCGTTACACTCTCTTCCTCTATTTCTCCCTGCAGGCCGTGCTGTTTGACATCATTAACAAGAACTATGACAAGATTAAGAGACCCAGAGGAGACGGGAAAGCTCTCATTTACTGAGACTGACACCAGCGCGCTCGCAGGCTTTCTGAGATACAACACGTGTAGAATGACACTCTCTTAAAGAAACAAAACACCCACTCTGGCAGACATGGCTTTTTTTTCTTACTGTCCATGCATTTTGGTTTCAGATGACAAAATAAAGCAACATGATTCTGATACTTGTGGCTGCAGTTTTTTTTTCACCCAGTAAACTAAAAATGACCCCTTGTGATGTCATGCACAGTATGTAACTTTGCCAGACAATACCCACACTTCCTGCACCAGAAGCTTTTTTTTCTTTCAAAGTGACACTGTCCCGAAAACATCATCTGCTGAGTTGATTCCTACTGTTGCTCTTTGTCAGTGTCTGTAGAAGTAAAAAGTCCGTCACCTGGCAAACCTGGACAGCCCCAGCTCATTCTTTGTCTGTACCATCCCTGATAGAGTCCTCTCCACCCCAGGTAGCCCAGAGCTCCCCCTAGCTGCTGGGCAGGGAACTTTGGGAAGTGTGCCAGCAAACACAGCAGCAGAAACATCCATAAAGAGAGTAGAGCTACACACAGAAAGAAGATGAAGCATAGCGGGGCTGCTTGGGATCTTCTCAGCAGCTTCACTTGGGTTAGGTGAAGGTGAAACACAGATAGTTCCTCAACCAGCAGCAGACAACACAAGCAGAGGATGAGGACGTCCTGGGACACTTCGTAACCCCTCCACACCATGTTGGCTTTGAGACACGAGGCCTTGGCCTGGTCCTCATGCAGGAGCAGTAGCGGCAGCCCAGCAGAGGCAGAGATCTGAGCGTCTTCTGTGGGGTTCAGAGGTCCGTAGCAGGCCCCTGATGCATCCTCCAGCAGGGTCAGGAGGCGCAGACACCCCTGCCAGAACAACCCCGCAACCCCTATTCGAGAAAGGTGGCGGAGGGAAAGAGATAGGGAGTGACGGGCGGAGAGAGAGAGGAGGAGGACAAAGGAACCCAAGAAGATACACGTCCAACCCCAAGTGGATTTTAGAAACTTCCTGTGAGAGAGTAGATCAGGGAGTTACCATTAGGAGCTTTGATTAGTCACAACACATCTAATAATAATAATCAGATATAAAATCACTGACTGGTCACATTTAATGAGTCTTTCAGTACATTGGATAAGTAGTTAAATACGTAACAGTAAAGATAGTGAATTTATTAAAGTCGAATTTGTAACATGCAAAACAGACACATGATTAATGAGCTGCGGATATTTGAGTGTAAGGTTGAATTCATTTGTCTGAATAACTGGTCTGCTAACGGCATCACTTTCATTAACTGTATGATACATTAAGTAATAAGAAGTAATGATAGCACTTCAAGTCTTATGCTTATCCAGTTAGTGTAAACTTGTATGATCTGTAGTATTAATTATAGTTGGTACAAACACTAATGCTTTGCAGACTAGTAATGAGGCATTAACACTTTGCACATAGCTGGGTGAAAGGAGACTAAATTAGTTTTACTAAGTTTAATTTACAGTCACAACTTCCTGCATTCAAAATGGTATTTAAGTGAAATTCCACAAATACTATCAGCAATATTAGCCAACATTAGGTAGCATTAGCACCATAAGCATTTACTTTAGTATCATGAAATACTCAAGTGCAAGTCCTGCAAATGTGTACTTACCGAAAGTACTTGAGTAAAAGTACTTAATTTTATTGCACCACTGCATTTGCAGCATAATGCTAAATGCTAAGTGTTAGCGTAGCTATAGGAGTTAGCTAACATAAGCTACCATTAGCATGTAGCATCACAACCTACTAGTTACACTTTCACGTTATGAATTCAGTTTTTAAAAAATAGAATTTTATCTTTAATATTTGTATATATTATTATTATTCTTATATAACTTGAATATTAGAGTCATGATGATAGTTTGGTAGAGGTTACAACGTTTAAATCATCATTGACTGATCTTACAGTTTGCAGGGCACTGATGAATTATAATAATTGTTAATCATATAAAGTAAAGGTAAGGAGTTATATAAACTCGTGTTTATCCTTGTAGTGAAGAAAACGACTTATTCACCACATATATCAAGTGAACTTTTTAGTAGAACATAAATATAGTAAGTCTATTATTCATTGTTCAAATGTTGGATCATAATTAGTTAGCACTGTGTTCATTGCTTTAAGTTTAATTTAACTGACTTACATGCTTTTTATTGATCAATATAATAAATCCATTTCTGAAAAATAAGCAGTAACTAGTGGAAATCACAGAAATGTAGTGGAGTGAGTAATGACACTAATTCAACACATACAGGTCCAACTGAAAAGCGTGCAGTCACCAGAGCGCTCACCTGTACAGGTAGTGGTTGGTGTTCGCAAAGATGTTGAACTTTGACACCCAGAAACTGAGGAGCGGCCCGAACAGAACCGAAGCAGACAGCATGAGGTGGAAGTGCTGCCTGACCAGACTGCTTCCCAACAACCGGGCCAGCAGGTGTGTTACAAACGCCAGAGCAGCGTCCAGGAGCCGCAGGACGAACTTTCCCGGCTGTATCAACTCTGCAGACACTCTGTGCAACTTCTCCACGTTGATGACTGCTGTGAAGCCATTTGAGGAGTTTTCAGTCTTCAGATTCATGTTTTCCTCCTTGCTGACCGCTTTAGTCACAGATTGAACTGTTCAACTCTCCCGTTCTTTTGACTTTGTGCCCAGTTACAGCTCAGTGTCACTTTCTCTTGTCTATGAAAGGCCCTCCACTCCCTGTGTGGGACTCTGCTACTTTATCACTGTCAGACATGCAGGAGAGCACATGGTTTATAAAAATACAACCCCTCTGTCCCCTTCACTCTCCAAAGCCCTCCCTCCTCCACAACACATACCGAAAGTGGAGAAAACAGAGATGGCTGCTGCTGGAGTTGACCCCATTCTTCCCAAAAGACAATGATCCAATACAAGTCTGACAAAACTGATACACAACTGTGTTTGTAGTAAACTCCAAATTCTGCATGACTTAAATCAACTCACTGGAGAATTTAGCAGTAAAAAAACCTCTCATGTACTCAGAAAGAATGGTTGGTTTGTTGGCTCCTTCTTTGGTTCTCAATGACTCCTCCATTCTTAGAATCAGCTGCTGGAGACAAAATTAATTGAAGTTATAAACTGTTGCTCGTTTATATTTGGTACAGTAGACAGCTGAGTTTTTTTTTTTTCAGGCCCAGTCTTCAGACCAGATCTAAACGGACTCAACACGGCATTTTTCATTACTGTACTGTGGATTCAGCCCCACTGTGAGTACAAACACGTGAAAAGGTTCTCAGTCTAATTTTAGAGCTTTTACTGCACTGCTGTCATTGCACTGACCTTCAGGCAACTGTTTGGTTCCTGCATGAGCTAATTTGCCAGTTGTCTGTTATGTGCTGCTGCCAAATGCCGATCTGGCACATGTAGTGGGAAAATGAGGAAACTTAAATAAAGGAAAAGGAACTTTTCTGCCACCAAGTTTCATGTGATTGTTTTTTATTTTTTTTATTTTTGAGAGTTGCAAATGTACTACAAAGCAGTTTCTTTGTGATACAGTTAAACAAAAGTTTTATTGTTACTGTAAAATGCTGAATGGTGGGTTTTGATATAAACACCTGAAAATTGCATATACAGATCAGTGTGTAAGTCTTTATCTCCACACACACACACACACACACACACACACACACACACACACACACACACACACACACACACACACACACACACACCACTTAATCCTGACTTTAACAGTTACACACAATCAAATCTTCTGAGCAGATCACAGGTTTACATTAACCAACAAATTGACTTTTTTTACTGACTCAGGGCTTGTGTTTAGAGTTGAGTGCTGACCTGGGATCAGGCTAAACACAGGGCCTCCTTTAGACTGTTTTGAAGCCGTCTGAAGGGGATTCCCGATGACATTATTAGGAGTTTGACAGTAAACTTTGAGAAGTTACATGATGACAGATTTGGCAAATGAAATTACTCACATCTATTGTGAACTCCCCTGAAATAGGACACGGCTCCTGTCGTCACAGCCAAATCAGCACGCTGACAACTATCTAAATACACTCCCTGAACGCACATACCATTAAAATACTTTACATTTATACACTATCATCGTTAGTCCCTGCAATGTCCAACATTGATTATTTCTTATTATCTCTAACTTACCATAACATTTTAACAGCTCTTTATTAAGTGCAGTGTTTAGCGATTTGAACTTCAGCACATTTCGAGTGAAGTGTTTCAGGACAAAATTCAAAAGCTTTGGCCTGCATATCTTGCTCAATAGGATGAGGCAAAAAAAACAACAAACAAAACAAAAACAAACGAAACCAAAAGCTAAAGAAAAAGAGAAGAAGCCCGTCCCAGTGTCTAATGTGTCTAACCTTGATAATGTGAGGCTTCAATGCCTTCCAAATGAACACTTCACAAACACGCTACAATTGTAATCATTTATATCCAGCATTGAATTGAAAAGATATTTAAGTCTACACCAGTCCCACACAGCTTATCATTAAAGGGGCCGTCTCGGCCCCTCTGTGGTGATGTCTCTTCCCTCGACATCTTCTCCTTTTTGTCTCTCTTGTTGTCAATCTCTGTCCCGCTCTCTCTCCTCCTCCAGAGGGTGGGTTTGTCTGTGCTCCCACATGCACACCGCTCTGTCCCACTGTGGACAGACACCCAGATCACAGGTGATGTTACAGCAATCCCAATCCCACGGGGGGGTTAACATTCCTAAATGGTTTAGTGACTTCAACTTAGATCTGGATTTATTCAAGCTGAAAACACATTTATTTCTGATGCAAATAGGTTGAGTATTACTTTTTTTTTCCAACAATGGGACTTTGCAGAGGCTTCTTACCGACAGCTTGGCTTCACATACGCGTCTTCTAATTTTAACAGTACTCAATGGTAATTTTTTGTGTTCTTCCACTTCTTTCAGGTTTTGGTTACCACTTTAAAGCATTTCAGATCATTTTAGCTGAGCAGTCTATCATTTTATTCACTTCTTCATATCTTTCCCTTCTCCAATCAACTTTTTATTGCAAGTAGCTGTTCTTCCGAACAATGTCTGGACACGTTTTACTTCGATTTTCAGAGAGAAATGCTTACCTGAAAACAAGATCTGAGCAGATTAATGTGATTTTAATAAACTAGTCACCAATGGGACGACTTGTAGAGAAACTTCAGCTCACTGTCAACTTTGCTGCAGTGTTAGCTACTTTTTGTTGCCAATGTAGAAGCTGGCGACAATATTATGAAAACTTACAGTTTCAGCTTTAATGGTTTTACAGCTACAAGTAAATAATCTGGTTTTCTCAACAGCTGAGAAAGAAACCACTGAAAAGTGCAATATATATTTTAAACAAGATACAGAAGATGTTCATATTTCTACAAATGGACCATTTGACTCTCTGTTATTACCAGAAAAGTATCTTAATCCCTGGTATTACATTACTACAGGAACACAGCGTTGTTTGAAGCTGCTCAATTAAAACATTTAACAGCGTCTGTGAAGTGCTTTCTTTAGATTCAGTGCGACATTAATGATCACAGGCTTTTACTCTTTGACTGCAGTTTGCATTAACACAACTCACAGAGCTGCTGATGATGTTGTCCTCATACGGGTGCCAGCTGATGTCCCTCACACAGGCCTCGTGGCCGGACAGTCTGGAGACCACGCTGCCCGTCAGTACATCATAGACTGCACAAACACACACACAAACAATTCAAGCAATGCAGCTGGTTGAAGATGTGTTCTCTATTGGTCGTGCAGGGTTAACAGCTGCTGAAAAATTACAAAGCACACAGACATACAGCGCTATGGAAAAAGTATTTGCTCCCTTCCTGGTTTTTTTGCATATTCCTCACTTAAGTGATTCAGATTATCAAACTAATATCAACTCAATTTTAGTCCAGACTTTGACTAGGCCTTTTTGGAGCTATTCAGAGGTGGACTTGATGGTGTGTTTTGGATCATCGTCCTGCTGCATAACCCAAGTGTGCTTCAGCTTGAGATCACAAACTAAAGAAACTTGATTTTTTTTGTTTTTTTCTTTGGGTTCTTTCTGGTCAGCAGTGGGTTTCACTTTGGCTTTCACCCGTGGATGCCATTTTTGCCCGGTCTCCCCTTAACTGAAGTAAGTGAGTCCTGCAGTTCTTTAGATGTTGTTCAGGGTCCTTTTACAACTTCCTGGGTGAGTCGTTGAGCTGCTGGAGTCATTTTTGTTGGCCAGCCACTCATAGGAAGGCTCACCAAGTTTCATTTGTACACACTGGCTCTTATTGTCGTTTGCTGGAGTTCTAACGCCTCAGAAATGACTTTGTAATACTTTCAATATGGATATACATCAGTTACTTTGTTTCTCATTTCTTCTTGAATGTCTTTATATTGTCCACGACGTGTTGTTTTTTTAATATCTTTTAGCTTCACTTGACAGGTTCTTTTTAAGTGATTTCTTGATTCAACAGGTCTGGGTGTGTGAAACTGAACTTAGCTTTCCAAAAAATGTGGTGAATCACAGTTCTTCTATGATTTAGCGAGGGAGGGTAATTGCTTTTTAACTTAGGGCCAACCAGGTTTAAAGAGCTCTTTTTCCCTTAATAAATGAAATAATAATTTAAAAACTCAATTTTGTATTCACTTGGGATATCTCTGTGTAATATAAAACAAAAACGTAAAAAAAAAGTGAAAAAACAGGAAGGGGCAAATACTTTTTCACAGCACTGTATTCACATATTCACACTCACTGATGATTTTTCCAGTGGAGCAGCCAGAGTAGATGAACCCCTGCCCAGTGCTGAACTCTGGGGAGAAACGGCAGCGGATGAGGGTGTGCAGAACACCGTGACCACGGTACGTCATCACTGAGGTGTCACCGGTCAGCTTGTGTTTCTTCAGAGCTGAAAGGCACAAAAGAGCCTTAAGATAAATAAACACAACACTGCCAAAAATAATAAAATATGTACAAGTGGATTTCTTAATTCCTCTTCTTCACCTCTCTGGGGAACCTGCTGCCAACGGTAATCCCAGTCTTGTTGGGTGACAGCCAGGCGGGAAGCTGCCAGCCCCTCTTTGGGCGAGAACTTCCTGACGTCCCAGAGCTTGATGGACTGGTCCTTCGAGTTGCTGATCAGATAGCGAGCGTCACCCTGGAACAGCCATGGCGTGAGAGAGGATGGAGAGGAGCAGACTTAAAATCAACGTTAGCATATTGGACTGAACTAAAAAGACATGTACAGAGCTATTATTGGCACGTATCAGATTCCAACCAATCATTAGTCAAATCTAACTACTAGTGAGTGTTTGGAAAATGACAGATGGATACCCCCCCCCACCTTGCTGTGGATGAAGGTGATGCCGTCTCTGTGGCCGGCCAGCTGTCCGACAGGCTGTGGTCTGTCCTCCCGCAGCGTCCGTCTGTCCCACACCTTGCACAGTGCGTCGTCGCTGCCAGAGAAAAGCAGCTGGGACGAGATGTCGGCAAACGCCACCGCGTTCACGTCGTCTTCATGGGCATCAATCTGGCGAGGAGGGACGCAAAAGAAAACGGTTTTAGGGTGGGTGGTGGTGTTCTAATAGTGGAATACACAGCTATGTGAGACTGAAGTGTATAATATGTTAAGTTCAGTGCTTAAACCACTGCTTTTCTAAACTGCTAGCACGGCTGCAGACTTTGCATCTTGTTCTGTTATTATCCCTAAACTATATGAAAACACCAAAACCTTCTTGAGCTTATGGGTTGGCTGAAGATCACAAATATATCTTTAATTTTTTTAAAAAGGCTCTGTAATTACCTAAAACCAGATGAACAGGGGCGAATATCGCAGTTGTTGTGGACCATTTTCAGCTTCTGATTAATCCACATTCTGGATCTCGATCTCTAGTCAATATTTGTGGCAGCAGGATGGCAACAGCATGGCTCACTGATGTGTTTCTATTATGGACGTATTAGGAAGAACTAGATAATGGATTTGAAGATGTTGCCAGCTTCACCTCTGTCAAAGTGAGTGTTGCTCACTCATTATTCCAGTCCAGCAAATAAAGGAACCTGAAGCTTGCAGGTAAAATTCTACATTCTGGGACCATGGAGCCTGCACTCTTCTTGGCTTAACAAGTTTTTCAAAACTTTCCAAACAACACCGGACCAATGGATTAAATTGAAGAAAAGTCGATCTGAAATGTTTGACACTCAGAAAAAGTTATTCAGTTTTATGTTCACTTCTTCACTAGTGACTGTTTGTGAGAGAATTGCTTTTTGGGCCAGTATGTGTCACGATGAAGCATGATTAATGTTGGAGCTGTAGTACTGAAATTCAACTGCTAGGCCAAAGTACTTCACAGCCCAGTGCTATTCTTATGAGCTTAGTTTTAAATGATTGAAATGAACAGAGCTCTATGGCACAGAGGAAGAAGACATATCCACTTTGATACACACACACGCGCGCGCACACATGCACACGCACGCACACGTTAATAGGGAAAAATTTCTTTTGGCTTGCTAAACAAGTTCAGAGAAAAAACGCAGACAGTAATGTGGAGTTAAAAAGATGTTGTAAAGCAGATGGTAGAGGTCACTCTACCATCTGACTTCTGGTGACGCTACTGACTTCTACACAGAGGGTGGCTGTGGAGGAGGAGGAAGGTGGGTTTAAACCCTCCGTCCCACTGCAGGGTGGAGCTGTTTCATTATAGACTGCAGGGAGGTGTAAAACTTTGTGAGCTGGCACACTTTCAGGTCCGCTAATGTTCAGCTCACCTTGACCGCAGGATGAAGCACGAATAGACAAGAGGTGGACATGACACAGAAACAGGTATGCACAGACTAAGGAGTACAGCAAATGTGTGCAAACACCGACCTTCAACGTCCGCTTGTTCTGCTCAAGGTCAAAGACGTAAAGGCAGCCATCGTTTGCTCTGGAAAGAAGAGGGAAAGTGAATGAATTTGAAGCAGGTTAAAGTGACTGATCATGCTTCACATTAAATAAGCGTATGCTATCTTAACAGAAGCACTCGCAACACGCACTGTCTACAAGAGTTAAGGCAGTGTCCAAAGTCACTCTCTATATAATGAACACTAAGTAGTGCACTCAGCAGTGAGCAGCAAATTGAGATTTTGGACACTCGATAATCTGCGTCATATCGTGTCATCATAGATAACTGAGCTGTGCAACAGTAATTTACTTATCTATAGAATGGGGAGCAGTGCATTGTGGGACTGACAGTAGAAAGTAGTGTGCTTGAAATATGAACGAAAGTCCAGTCACCACAGTCACTGGCTTAACACATGAAAGTAAATTGTACTCACCCTCCCAGGATCTCTTTACCATCTGTGGACGCAGCCAGTGAGAACACACAGAACCTCCTCTCATCTGGACTACAAACAGCACACACACACACAAAGGTTGATGCTGCAGCAATAACATCATTACTAAATCACAGCTGCAGTGTCTACTGTACTTCACATCCCACACCAAAACCTAGATGAAGGCTCATATCAGCAATGCTACTGTTAGAAGTGTTATGAGTTTAAGTGTTTGAAATAATGAAGGATCTCTCTCACACACACACACACACACAAATGCACGCACAGCAAGAAGATGGATCTTGAAGTGATGAGATCTGACAGTATCATTCATCCAGGTTGTAATGAAGGTAGGGAATGACAGATTACCTGCTCCGTAATGTTATAAGTTACTGTGAGGGAAACACTAACTTGAGGTCCAAGGCGGTGTGGTTTTCACTGTCTCCTTCTATACTGCACAAGTGAACTGTGGGGAAGACACACACACAAACACACACACGCGCACACACACGCGCACACGCACACACACACCATCTTAAAATGTTAATATTTACTACTTTTGTAACTAACTAGCTGAATCTCTTTTTTTTATATTTCATAAAAAAATACCACACAATAATGAGCAATGAAAACACTAATTAAAGACCTTTTATTTTTATAACTCTTATATCATATCATTATCATACCAAATCAACAGTCAAATGTTCATTTTAAATGCTCCTTTTTATTTAGCTGCAGACCTCAACAATACCACATGTACTCTCTTTCAACCGAAGCAAACTAGGTACCGATTCAGTGCTGGTTCAACTTGTGAACCTGGTATAAAGGTTTTCTACCCGCTCAAGAGCCACCAAAGAGCCACATGATTACATCACTTTGGCACATAAGAATGCCAAAGGAATGCTTATAGGCCAATCCGGAAATACCCTGGTCACTTTAACAAAAAGTCAACAGGATTTTCTCATTGGCTTTCGGATTATTGCAGAAAATAAACTCCATGATTCACAAAATATCTTGATCTTAGTCTTAAACCAAGTCTTTGACAAGACTCCTAGCCTTACTGTAGTCAGACCAGCTGGAGTAGAGCACATGCTGAGTATCAGGGGTGAAGCAGACATCCAGCACGCTCCATCCTACGTCTCGAGCCTTCACTGTCCGTCGTAGATTAAAGCGCCCTCTGGTGGTGTCGTACAAGCGGATGTTCTGATCTACAGCGAGCAACAGCGAAAACAGATGGTATAAAGAAGTTATGCACTTAAAAGTGAGTAACTAAAAAAACAATGAAATAATTTAATTTTTGGAACCCATTTAAACCGTTCTGTGACCAGCATTTGACTATTTAACATTTGACCTAATCCAGTGCATAACTGGTTATTTCACACTATTGTAATATCAGATACGTTGGATTTGAAACAATAGATGTCAAGAAAATGAAGTGAAAGGTCAGGCAATACTTCTGTGACTGGCCACACTGATTTTTAAGCAGTTTTAAACAATCACAATCAGCTCTAAGTGAGGTCCTCTGGGTTCTCATTTTGGATCTGGACATATTTACCTTGGCAGGCAGAGAGGAACATGTTGCCATCGTCACTGTAGACTCCACAGAAGGCTTTCTGCTGGTACGTATCCTTGTGGGATACATAGTTTGGCAGGAAACTGTGTAGGAATACAAGGGTCAATCTGAATGGACAGACAGCAGCATGAGTCTTTTTGTAAACATGTCTAGTGGATTGTGGATTTAAAAATATGTAACTCTATATTGATATACAGATACTCAGATACCATAAAGATAGATAGTATAAATCCCAATGGGAAATTCTGGTGTTGCATTACTCATTAGACAAAACACTAAACACACAAATACACTGAAACCAATGAAATAATACACTGTGCACTACTCAACTAAATCTACACCAGGTACTAAACACGACGATGCATCATTGTATGAATGAAGGAAGAATATGTAATAATATGTAATACAGATCTGTCCAGTTGCAAAATAGTTACACTGATGTACACTGAATAGATTAGGAATGATTTCCTGTCCCTTCCTATATAAAACACGAGGTATTGTTTAATCAGCAATGTGTTTTGAATGTGCTGCCCTTCTGAACCAATTTTAATTGTGTCTTTGCGTCACATTCTGGTAATTTGTTGAGAAATACTGGAAATGGGCTTGAGTGTGAACAGCTTACTGTGTGCGGATTCTACTGCATTCTCCGTGAGAAAAACTGGAGCCCCTACATCTGCCTTTTTCTCTCTAAACAGCAAAAAGTTCATCAGAGAAAGAAAACATCAGATTAGTTTGATGAAAACTAATCATCTTGACACTTTTTTGGACCAGTTTCATATTAGTCTGGTCTCTGATCCGACTGCTGGTTTTTAGTTTGAGTGTTTGTGGGCAGACCTCTGTTAACATGTGGGTGAAACTGTGTCGGCCTTTCAGCGCAGAGGAGGCGGTGGCCAGCAGGATCTGAGTTCGGATCTCACTTTGATCCACTTCGTGTGTGTCGGGCTGGGTGTCCACTAGCAAGACAAGACAACAACTTTTAGTTAACATTTCACAAAACACTTAATGAGGATTCTGCACACTGATTTACTATATAGGATACATTAATTTCCTCTTATTTAAACAAGATTTCTTTGTGAATCTTAGTAAATACAAGGGAACAGCATGACTCTAACACAGTTTGCATCTTTATTTGAAATCTCACATATTACTGGCATGTATTCATCCTGTTTCTGCTACCAAGTACTGGCTGGATTCCAACTAAACGGAAAGCAGAAAGTAACTGTGTAGCCACACACTGTCCTAAAAGATTGCTATTTAATTCTGTTTTAGCAACTAAGAATAAGCTTTCCAAAGTGTGTGGTTGTTTCAAGACAAGAGTGGTCTAAGTACAACCCAGCAGGAAGTCACCTGGTGGGTTGTAGCGGTCTCCCAGCCGACCCTCCCAGGCTCCATCGCAGTCCTCATCAGAGTCAGAGTACGACTCGACCAGCTGAAGCCCGGTGGCTCCACTGCCATGGACCAGTCTGACCTGGCCCCTGCATCCATGTACACAAACACCACGTCAGTTCAACAACCAGTCAATCCCCAGAATTTCACACAGAGGAGAAATGTTAAAAGTACTGTCTACGTGTGTCTTTGACAATGTAATGTTAGTCTCAATAATAAGGCCAGCCAGTGTAAGGGCTACTGTACTCCGGGTGAAACGAGAGCCTTGTATTGTTTTCCACTGAGCAGCTCCACTGTAACAGATGGAGGATCAGTAGCTCCAGGGTACAGTAATTGAATGAATGTTAAATGAAGTGAGAGTGCTACCTATTTATTTCATCTCTTCTAGATCCTGGTGCTTTTTAGCTCTGGTACTACTGCTGGGTTATTATTGGACTAATACAGTATGTGGGCATTCACCAGACAATACTCCCTGATATTACAAGAAGCCAGCAGCTGTCATCTATCACTTGAGCAAGATTCAGAAATTTCCGAGTCTCTTTAACTGCATTAAACCTGGAAGAAGAATGGGAAATTCCCAAGCCCAACTTAGCTGTAGCAGCACTGGTATGTAATGTGATTAATTTGCTCTGTTGGCAGGAAAACAAATCACATTCCCTCTACTTTGTGCTATCTGAAGACCTGATATAAGTAACCTTAAGAGCTGACAGCATAGCTAAGATTGTTACATCTGAAGAAATCTATGCTCATCTAAGTGACTCATATTTAAAAAGTATCCAGAAAAATACTGTAGAAGTTCCAGTACACTTGTGTAGTGTAATATACTGCATATTGCTGGGGTATTGTCTTACACTGAACTGCATCACACAAGTATTTAAAGTTTTCTCACTGTTCAGTGTATTTATGCTTCTAATGACTGGCCTTTGCTGTTTCTTATCGTTATAATGTATATATTGTCATGATTCCTCCGCTTTATGAAAATGTTTTATTTTGTGACATGATGCTAGATGGCATGTTTACATATGTGCTGTCACATGGACATCTAGCAAGAGCCACACCAACAAATGGTGGAAATACAGTACATGAAATTAATTTTAGCACCTCAAATGCAAACTGCACCAATATAAAAAGAACGAGTAAAAGAACACTGGAACAAACAGATGGGAGGGAGGGTTGTGTGGGCATTTTCCTGATTCAAAGACACCATGCCAATTCAAACTGTTGACAATGAAGGACTCAGGGGAATGATTAAAAAATGTACCCTTGATACAACATGCAGTGAGGGAAACCTCTTATTTGTATTAAATTTTATTTTTATTTTGAAATTAGCAGAGTATATTATCTCATGATAAACTTTTTTGTATCACTATTTGTGTTTGCTCTAGCGTTGTAGTGGTATCCTAGTTTTACAGTATATCGTGATATCAAATTTGATGGTTGACATACTACGTACAGTTGCTTAATTCTGGAATTAAACAAATATGCAACCAAATAGAGAATCTAATCTGTGCATGTCTGTCAGACTTGGCACTGGGTGCCACACGCACAAATGCAGCATTGGAGGAAAAGGCAGAGAAGCAAGACACAAACAAGAGAGAAAAATCAGCAGTGACTGATTAGTATGGATAAACCAAAAACAAACGTGAGGTTGTCATTGAGGATGGCTATTAAGTTGGCAAAAAATGTGGATGCAAGATGGCTGCAAAAGTAGAAAACACAAAAATATCTGCCCTATTTATAACTTGAATCAACAATAGAAAATTGTGTGAATGTTTACATGTTGATCATAAATTGTGTTATTGAAATAATTTCACCAATCGTGGCTGTAAGTGACTGTGTGCGTGAGTGAATCGTACAGAGAGGATCAGACATCTCACACTATGTTCTGAACTTTTACAAAAACAAAAAATCAATCAGTTGATGATAAAAATAATCAAAAGACTAATATATAATAAAAAGTTATCAGTTGTGACTGGAAACAAAATAGTTCCAAAGATCCACCTCAACAACTACAGCAGTATAATCCTGCTTTTAAATCAATGCATGAGTAACAATAACCTCAGCATATAAGATTTAACAGTATAACAATACAGCACATTTTTCTGCATTAGGTTCTTTACTTTAAAGTAAATTTATGTGATATTTACTGTTTCATTCAGTTTCAGTCTCAAATCCCTTTTCCTTCTTTTAAAGGTCATTGTCACTGATAATAATAATAAAAATAATTGTGTAATACTTTAAAATGTCAAACTGTACTATTTTCTGATACAGTTATCATACTGTAAAAATGTCATGCTGTTGCAACCGTAGTTTGCACATCTCCTCAGACTGTATGTTGTGTCATTTATGTTTTTATCACAAAAATACAGTAAAGTATTGTGATACAGATTAAAGTCTATATCACCCACTCTTTCTTTTTAGAGCCCTGGTTTACTGACACTGTAAAGTAATGTGTGTATTATCTTTAATGACTGAGACACTTGGCTTTTTTCCTCCTACTGGCAGCTGCACACAATGTTTATGGCATCACCAGCATGGATAAAAGCAACACACCACAAAACAACAAACCATGCGCATCTGTTAATATCAGTGATTAACTCAAAGACAGTTCACCTCCTTAGTAGGTAAGCCAGCACTTCAGCTAAGTCGACGTCCTCCTCTGATGCTGACTGCCTGTCTGTCTGCTGCCTGTCAGCCGACCTGCGGCCCCTGCTGCTGCTGTTGCTCCGGTTCGGTTCTGCTGCTTCAGACTGCTCAGCTGGGTTGTCACTGGAAGAACTCCTTCCACCAGACATCCCAGAACTGGACTGAGAGCCCATAGACTGAAGATGACCTGGCAGGGAGAATAATGTGAATCAGAGGAACGTTTTAGAGATACCTGTTGTAAAGCCAGGTGAACACAAACAGTGCATGCTTTGATAAACACAGAGGTAATGTGAAACAAGTCGGGTAATAATGGCTACAAAACACAGATTTGTATCGGCTAATTGTTCAGCTGATAACACAGCAATTTACAGGTTAAAGCATCAGTGACGTTACTTTCTTCGAACTGAGAAGAAATTGACCAGTTAGTCTGTAACGTTTCTGGCCGTTAGCTCGTCGCGCTGTACAAGCAGAGGTTGGTTTTATGGAGCTAACGTTAGCTAATAATGCTAACGACTGAAGTATAACGTTACCGTTTAGCTGCCAAACGGTCTTCTTGACAGCTCTTCGGCCCGGCTATTTGTCGTTTGGTCCACCCTTAATAATTCGTTAGGTGGGTAAACTTCCGCACGGACTAACATGCAAGGCTGAAACACAAAAGGCTCGAGGTTTGACAGGTTAGTGTTCGATCAGTCAGCCTGAAGGGCCAGTTCGTCAGTCGCCATGTTGTTTACAAAGTGAAGAATAAACAACTCTGCGCGTGCCCTCTCATCATCACGTGATCCACACATCTGCTCACCAAGTTCAACCGCGAGCGAGCTATCAGACTTACCTGTGCTGCTGAACCACGTGGTAACAGCAGGAACACCGAAACTACAACTACAGATCATGAATTCATTCATGTGTGGGGTTGTGTTTGGGATGATGGAGCAGTTTGGTCTGATCTTTAGTAGTAATATAAATAATTGCAAATTACATGTTCTGCGTTATTATCTCATCCTGACTCCTGAGTCAAAAATACTTTTTTTTTTGAAAAAGAGGAAAATAAAGCTTTATGAACCTTCATCTTCAGCCTGAACATACTTTAAACATGAGCCAGAAGTGGTATTTTTGAACCAGCATTACCAAAACACTGCAAAAGAAATTATCATTGTCACATTATGTCATGTCATGCAAAAACTATATAGCTTACTACATACATTTAATATGCACACAGAAACATTTCTCTATGATAGAAAACAAACATCTACTGGTCAAACTACAAATTCAGTCCATTATAATTACTGTACTATGTTGATGGACAGTTGGTGCAACAACAAACACAGCTCACTGAGTCTTTTCAGGCCCTCTGCTCTTAAATTAAATGGGCACCTCCTTTTGGATGTAACTAGGTTGAAAATTGATAATATAGATTTAGTAACATTGATACAGTTGCACTAATGCCTTATGCATCTAGAAATGAGATGGGACGTCCACATGCAAATATTTCTGACGTCACAAAACATGAAGCCAGTAATGAATTAGTGTGAAAATACGTACGATATTGGATCACTCAGAAAAGTGAGTAAAGAAGGGGCTTCGGTAAACCTTGTTGTAGATATGACGGACTGTGCTGTTTTTGGGTGCAAACCACGACTGTTTCGTCAATTATTTTCAAAGGTCCATGGGTTTTGCTAAACGGCTGTCTTTAAAACCAGACGCAGTTCCGTCTATTTATCCGGGTACCGCAGAAGAGCTTCAGCATGTAAGTGTTTCTTCTTATTTTACTGGCCGAGGTCACAAAAAGAGTTTCTTCTTCGTGAGCAAGAGCAGCTCTCCTTTCCAAAGTGTTAGCTAACTGAATAGCTTTTACTAGGCTGCTCAAATAAATGCTGTGTTTACCGCTTTCTACATAACTTGCATAAAACCATCAAACACTGATGTCATTCTAATAAAAAATGCGTTTGGTGCAACACTTTAGTGCTGTTAAATGCGCCGAGCTGTGGCTGTCACCCATACATCCATGCTGAAGCCGCAGCGTAGAACGCAACTCTGACGCAAGCGCGTCTGTACTGACGTGATACGTATTGGCAAAGGGTTCCTTCAAAACGATCTCCTTTATTGAATAATATGTCTTACACATTTAGGTTAGTGTCTGGAAACCTCTTTTTGTGAGCTGTTTTACAGGTTTGCACATTCATTTACAAACTTACCGTCTGGTCCTGCAACCAGACGGTGTCAGCCCCAGGGTGCTCAAAGCCTGTACCCCCCAGCTCAGTGGGGTTTGCGTTTGGAAAACGTTCCTCTTGGGTGGAAGAAATAATTCCTGGTTCCCATCAATAAAAAAATGCGTCATTCTGTCCTCAGTGACTACAGACCAGTAACTCCGACGTCACACATTATGAAGGTCTTTGAGAGACTGGTCCTGGAGTCCTGCGTTGGCCCAAGCAATGGCGGACCAACTGCTGGGCTGCGGGTACTTTGATCTCTGCCTACTGGTCAGTGAAGATGGGGGGTTGATATCCATGACAGATGAATTGGGGCCCTCTGTCCGAGAAGACATGTTTTGGAAAACCGTGCAGTGGAACCACGTGCTCCAAAATCAACTCCGCAGTGGTTTTGGCGGAGGGGAGTCCGGAAACGGAGGGAGGGAATCACGTGACGAAGTCCAACCCAATGTGCGACTAGGGGTGGCAGGGGACCGGAAGAGGGTGAAGTTCCCCTGCAGGTGGAGAGGTGGATGACTTGGCCCAGGCACAGGTTTCACAGGCAGAGATGAACTCCTGCCGCATAGATGGCCACCAAAAGGCCCACTGGAGAAGGTGCAAGTTGTTGGCTGGACCAGGGTGTCCGTATAAAGGGGAAGAATGCACTCAGACTATGGCCTCCTAGTGACATCGGGTGGGGACATAGAGACGACCAGCTGGCGTCTCTGGAGGAGCTGGTTCTCGGGGCAGTGCATTCCAGATGGAGTCCTCCAGGGGCCAGCGAAAAGGGGCGATGATGCGCTGGGCAGGCAGGATGGGCTCTGGGTCGGTCTCCGGGAAAGAGGAGGAGAACTGCTGTGACAGGGCATCAGCCTTGGCGTGGATTCTGGCCAGTAAGCCAGAAGAAAGTTGAATGATTAAAAAAAAAGAGCCCACCTGGCCTGCCATGGGTTGAGTTGTTTGGATGAGCGGATGTGAATCAAGTTCTGGTAGTCGGTCCAGATCAGGAATGGTCAACAGCACCCTAGAACCAGTGCCCCCACTCTTCCAAGACCCACTTGATGGCTAGCAGCTCACGGTCCCCAACCCCTAATGCTGCTAAGTGGGGGAGAATTTCCAGAAAAAGAAGCAGCACAGATGGAGCTTCCTGTTTGGACCTTGTTGCGAGATAATGGTGCCTGCGCCCACATCGGACGCATCCACCTCAACAACGAAAGGCATGGCCGGGTCCAGGTGACGCAGGTATGGCGCAGAAGAGAAGAGTCCGATGAGTCGGTGGAATGCGAGAAGGGCCTCTGGTGGGATTCAGAAGGGCCGAGGTTGGTTGGTGGGTTTAGTGAGAGCCGTGAGAGGTGCTACAACTGAACTGAGATCCCGGATGAAACACCAGTAGAAATTGGTGAACCCCAGAGAGCTTTGTAACTGCTTAAGACTCATGGGTTCAGCCACTTGGTCACAGCCTCTACCTTCTGGGGATCCATGGCCACGCCCGAGTCAAAATGGTATAGCCCAGGAACGTGATGGAGCGCTGGTGGAAGGAAGTTTACAGAACAGTTGGTGGGCTAGCAGTCATTTAAGAACGACTCTCGCATGGAGGATGTGGTCTTCTTCCATCTGGGAGTACACTAGGATGTTGTCCAGGTACGCGAACACCCACCGGCCCAGCATATCCCTGAAGATGTCGTTGATGAGGTGCTGTAACACGGTGGGTGCGTTGCACAACCCGAATGACATCATAAGTTACTCCCAGTGTCTTCCATTCATCCACCTCCCGGATGCGCATGAGGTTGTAGGCACTGCACAGGTCCAGTTTTGTAAAGACGGTGACCCAGGAGAAGGAATCCAGGGCTGTGGTCAGGAGGGGGAGTGGGTGACAGTTGTTCATTGTGACCTTGTTTAGCCTCCAGATGAGTCTACGCTGTTTGCTGTTGTAACACCTGAAGCGCTGAAAGCGGAATCCCACACAGTTAAAATAGCCAACAAGATAACTGTAAAGCTGGATGTAAAAGGGCGCAATACTCACGGTACCGGAGGAGCTAGGTGCTGGAAGGATCATGAGAGCGATGATGCAAAGGTTTGGTGATACCTAAAAGGTAGGAGCTCACGGGCATAGAAAGAACACGATGTCTAAGCGAGGAGCAGGTGAGTGGACTTCCTGTTTATACCTTGTCCTAACCAATCCTGTCTCTTCCTCACGGTCACCTGACTCTCTCACATGACAACTGTTGGGAAGTCCGGCTCTTTTCTTTGGGCTCGACTCCCTTTGAAGAATGGTGCTCCTTCATTTAGAGCCTTCTAAAATAGAAAGTTTCGAGTGATACTTATTAAACCTTTAATGAACAACAGAACACAGAATCACAGCAAACAAATCAAATTAAGTCAAAAGTCTTTACATTATGACATGTTAGACAAAAGTCTTTAGTACAACTTTTCCCCATGCACTTCCATTTAAAGTCCCTGTTGCTCTGTGGGTCTGGCCTGTGCCATTACACTCACTGTCGTCAGAGCGTCTGCTCTCCTGCCTTTTTTAAAATAACAGTATCATCCTAGTTTGTCTTTGCATGTGATTGGCCGCATAGTGTGCCCATCCAAACAAAGTCCTGTCACTGCCTTCATGGATTCTCAGCAGAACTGAGCAGGAGCTGCTCAAGATCCTGCTCTCCCTGACGGGAGTCGGCTCTTCTTGTTTGTTACAAAGCATTGGCTCTTAGAGCCGGCTTGTTCATGAACGACCATCACTAGATCCGGTGCTAGAGACATTGGAGGAAGTGGCCTGTGATGACTTATGACCAAATTAACTTTTTGTCTTTAATCAAGGAGTCAGGTGCAATGTGTTTAAAAAGAGCAGATGTGGCCATTCAGTGTAGTCTCTCTACAATGAATATGAAGTCCAGCTCTGTTTCAACAGACTGCGATCCACAGTCTGCGATCCACAGTCTGATGCTTTAGCAGTAAGTCTCTAGTTCTAACATTAATTGAAATAAACTAAATAGAGTCCAAAAAGTTAAATCATAAATGTAAATGTCTTCTTTCAAACCTCTGTATTCAACAATGCTATTTTTTTCCTGTTGCATTTAAGTATTGTGCCTTCCTCTAACAGGCCTGCAAATGATACTGTGGTTGTAAATTGTGTAAAATTGTTAAAAAACTTTCTGCCTTTAATAAAGGACTCATGTGCATCGTGTTTAAAAAGAGCAGATTTGGCCATTCAGTGTAGTCTCCCTACGAAGATGAGGACTGTGGGGACCCAGCTGTCAAAGGGAAGACTGATATACAGGAGAAGTGTGGGTGTGTGTCTCGCTAATGAAAACACTCCCTTATGTACGGCAGTCTGTGTCGTTTATGATCTGTTAATCATTGTGTGTGTGTGTGTGTGTGTGTGTGTTACAAGTATCCAGATAAAGGCTGCTTGTATTGGGACAGGAGAGACCATATCCACATAACATACAATCAAAGAGCTTAGTTCAACCACTGAGAAACCTCCTCCATCACCCCCACCCGACCTGTCACACCCCGAAATTGAAGATGACAATCAATGTGTGACTGTGGTAACTCGTCTTTTTTTTTTTACAAACTCTCTCTCTTTCTCTCTCATGGACATGTCAGACTTATTGCTGTTACAGTCTGTGCAGGAATGGATGAGCGTCAAGTCTACAGCTTAAAAAAAATGTCTTTGCTGGCCCACCCCAGCCTTTTGGCCTTGTTCTGTTTCCTGAGGTTTAAAGACTGCTGCTCATTTTCTGATGTCACTATTAGACAGCCTCATTTTGTCAGTATTTTTGCTGATTGGACTGTTGTGTTCTTTATTAATAAATCTTGTATCTGTGATGCATGCGTGTTCTGGCCCTGCAAGGGATAAAACCAATCCAGGTTCCACTCTTTTTTTTGGTATACAAATGCTGCATTGTTTTAAGATTTTTTCTTTTTTGAATGATAAATACAGACTACTGCCACCTACTGGTATGGAGAGTTCTTGCCTCTCACGTTGGCTACAGTGGTGACATGAGGCGACATAACCTTTTTAGCTAACAGATCTTTGACGTTGGCTTGGAGTGTCTCTGCACTATAATACAGTATGTGTATGTAATAGAGTAGCAGACATTTTGTCTTTAGAAACCTTCAGTTCAGTCATGCTTTTACTCTCTTTGCTCAGAATCTTACCAAATAAATTGCTGCAGGAATTTTGAAGCACAGACAAATTTAGAACAGGTGAACAATCGCTGCAAGTTGATTTGCTTAAACAACTTTATGATGAGTGTTAACTGAACGTTTGCTACAATGGATAAAACCGAAGGGCTGAACTTTTGTACTAAGTACTATGCCGCAGATTTGCTCCAGTTTGATTTCTTTCTATAAATATAAATATGTTTTTAAGATTATTTCCAAGTTTTACAGATTAACAACATCGTCTAACATTTTTGTTACCATAACAAGATTATTTCCTCATAATGAGATCATCATCTGTGATAACGGGATCAGTTTAACTAAACAATGTAGTTATTCAGTTCTGTGCTTCTCTATTTACAGGGCCGACAATGACATTTCATTTTGCTCTTGTTAAGTAAGCACAAAAATACACACACTGTGTAGGACTTTGGGGCTCTATAGGAGCCTCTGTGATAGAGCAATTTTAGTTAACTTTAGTGGCACAAATTGATTTTTCACATTATATGTAGTAATGAGCAGAGGATACACCTCTGTACACAAATGCAATACTTAAGTAAAGGTGCAAGTATTTGCCTAGAAAAATACTAGATTATTATAGTATTAGAGTAATACTAAAAAATTACTGTAGGTAGAATTACTCTTTCATTTTTCTACTTAAGTAAAATTACAACCTCTAAATGTTAGAGGTTAGTAAGTACAAAAGTAAAAGTACTCCACTAAGAATACTGTGTATATTTTTTATAACCATGTAGAATCTGATGCTGGTGAACACAGCTCACAGTTTAGAACTAATAATAATGGGTTAGGGTTTTATATGAAATAAATTAAAGCTTGTAAAACTTAAAGCTGGACCTGGAAGTTACACACTAATGCTGTGTATTTAATAAATAACTAGACAAAGAAATATGTTGGAGAAGCTGGACGCTACACTTCTTTATTTTATTAACAGAGCAGAACAGTAGCAACAAGTAACAACTTACTAACTTTTGACCTGAATTATTAGTTATTCAGGTAAAGATAAACATATCATTTCATCATTTGTACATGTGTACATTTTACCTGTTTAGTTCAAATACAGGATATGCCTCAACAGATTCAGGCTCAGTTTGAGCATCTTAACAGTTGCAGTTACATATTCAGTAGGTTTTACCAGGCTTTACACAGATGACATGTATTATATGTGAATGTGTTGAACTATTTAAGCGACACATTCTCTTAAAAAACGTGCTCGCTCAGTAGTTTTGCATAGTGCTCAGGGTGATGTCTTTTAAGGTAAACAGTCATTTTTCCTTCAACTCGCTGGTCTCCAGTCAGACCTGTCAAAAGGGAGAAAAATATGACTTTAAAAGAAGCCAGGTCACAGAAACAGCTAATGAATATCCTACCAATGTAACTTACTACTATACTTTTTGTGTAACCTACTTATATTGAACGTATTAAATAGTTGAGCATTGGACAGGTTTGAGCTCACCCAGCTTTCGAGCTGCTCGTTCAATCTTCTCCAAGGCGGACTTCACGTCTCCTCCCTCGGGTATGACCACCTCTACCTCTCCCACGTGGTAGCCAAAGTCAGCTTGGTCGAGATCTATCTGCACCCCTTCTTCCTCTAAACGGAATGACCGCCGCACCGTTGTATACTCTGCAAAACACGCCAGATTCATTTCGCTGGGCCAAGACTCATTGTGGAGCAAGGAGCTCAGTTCTGTGTCTCTGTCTCTGATGGCCTCCTTAACCCTCAGCTGAATGCCAGGGAGGTCTGTTATCTCCTTATAGCGAGTACACAGCTCTGCCGCTTTACATTGCTCCCCGTCTGTCACCTCATCCGCGCCGAGGCGTGCCGCCGGACACTTGAGCTCCCACTGTCCTTTGCGTTTACGCAGCCACATGTCTCTTAAAGTCAGGTCAAACTGAGAGGTGTCAAAATACTGATCATGAAACTGACGCTGGCCAACACACACTGCTGATGGAAAGAAGTAGAAGGAAGAGAGTGAGCAGACTCAGACATGGATAGAGAAATAAATAAAAAATACGAACAAGGCTGATAGAAATAGATAGAATTAAGCTACATTTTTAACTACAAACAGATGGCCACTGCAGCAATTAGAGTCATTACATGCTTTCAGTGACCATTTTTAATTTGACATGGATCAGCTAAATACCTCAACTCTATTTTTGATTTGACTATGTCTAAATGTGTGGTAGACAAATTAAACACGTACCTCCGATCTCCTCAAGCTTTTTCAGAGTGTCAGCAGTGAATAAAAACTTTCTCTCCACTTCTACACTCATCTGAAATAAGAGAGTTGCATCAACAATACTGTAAGATTACAATCTAAATATACTTTAAGCTGCTGTATGACTCTTATCTATCTTGACAGTCAGTAATCTAATAGGGAGGTGTAACTTTTATATAAATGGATATGTTATTTTTATATAAATGGATATGTTATTTTTACTAGGATAAAAGGCAGTGGTTGTACACTGATCAGCCACAACACTTAAAGTGAATAACATTGATTATCTCATTACAGTGACAAATGCAGCAAATGAATGGTCAGTTCTTGAAGGGCCAAATTGTGATGACTGGATCAGAGCAGTTCAGAACCTGCCAAAAAGGGATCCAAGGAAGGACGACCGGTAAGCCTTCAACAACAGCATAAGTGTCCATGGCTCACTAATGGGCGTTCATGTAGGTAGTCAGACTCGTCAGATCCCACAGAAAAGCTACGCTGGCACAAAGTACAAAGTAGCTTTGCTAAAAAAATGTCAACTTGCTCTGATTTACCGGTGTCAGAACACAGTGCATTTGATGTTGTTGTGAATAGAGCTGTGTACCTGCATACTGGTCAGAGTGCCCATACTGACCACTGCCCTCTTCAATGTCCACATGAGCATAAGAGCTGGACTGAATCATGTCTTCTTTTACATCATGTGGGTGGCTGGGTACGTTTTTAACCAAGGAAAGAGATGACACCAGGATACACTATAAGAAGAAGGCAAGAGGCAGTGGGCAACATGCCAGAGATACCTTCAGGGGTCTTGTGGAGTTCATGGCTCGACAGTTCAGAGCTGTTTTGACGGGACAAAGGGGACCTACCAAAATATTAGGCAGTTGGTTTTAATGTTGTTGAGACTATTTAGTATAATAATGATGCTGTTTTGAAATCTCATCTCTACTTAGTTTTTCAATTTATGATCTATATACCAATGGTAGAAAATATCTATGTATTTATTTAAGTACACTACAAATGTAGTTACTTGTTACTTTGCATAAAAATATATTTAATATAGATTTTAATTATAATGCATAATTATAAATAAAACTATCAAAAAGTATCAAAGGTCTGTTCAACTTGTTACAAATGTCATTACAAATATTTAAAATACAGAATACACAGCAAAGTATAACTAACTATAATACAATTACTAATAAAGTTATAAAATTAGCAGTTTAAACTACTTCTTTCTTAACTTAACTACTTAATTCTTTTCTTCTCTGGTTTAATTTGAAGTCCATAGAGTATTTTTACACTAATGAGTAATGACAAGTACTCAGTTCTACTACCTAAATTCTCCCACGATTGTTTTTCCCGTGGTTAGCTTGTAGCTGATTTAGCTTTTTGCAAATTCCACTTATTGAGTTTCATTACATTTTATATCAAAGCTCGTATTACTGGAAAATGTTTATAAATGCTTAAATTCTAAACTGATGTATATTAACACAAACTAGTACAGCTGTAGCTCCTTTCCTGTGTCAATAAACCGACTCTACTCATTCACTCACGATGCTACTACTGCAGAGTCATGCACGAATCACGAGTCAAAATCAACAAACTGAAACACAGAGTGTTTTAAAAGGCACCGCGGGCACCGCGAATTGCGCTTTTACACACCTTCGTGGATCAGGTCCTTCTTTCAGAATAATTCGGCATCACAAACCGGACAACAGTTCAATCCGAGCAGCTCCTGCGCGCCGGCAAAGTTAATTTTGCACAGGCGCAGTTAGAGACACCTACGATGGTGTTGGGGGACATCACTTCCTGTCCCAGTAACGCAGGGGCATACAGATGGTGCAATTTTAATCCGCTCTGCTTCATAAATATTTATTCCACATTCTCACCACACCTATCGTCGGATTGAAAACATGTCAGAAATCGTGAGGGCGGTGCTGGATATAGCTATTGCCGCCATATCTTTATTCCCAGCCTTAATTAACTCGTCACAGTGTGACAGTCCAAGTTGGCAGAATGGGGGCTCATTTTTATTCACATTTAATGTGAAAATGAGGAGGGCACATTCAGTGTAATCTAGACATCGACGATGCCTTTATGAAAATGTATCCGTTAAGCATGTTTTCCTTATCTTGTGTATCTAAACTGATCTATAAGTGATCAGTGTTTGAACATTGATTAATAATCAGGTTATGTAAGGCTTTCTAACCGTGTGTCCGTCTGAATGTCATCAGTCAGCCTCGGGGGGAGCTGTGGTCTGTTTACTACAGGGGAGAGGGGAAGGAGAGAGGGATAGGGCGACTGAAGGGAGGGAGGAGGAGAACAGGAGAGAGAGAGAGAGGGAGGGCAGGAAAGAAAACTTTTCACTTCTGAGGAGCCACAAGAGGAAGCGTGTGCGTGTGTGCGTGCTGGAGCGGAGACCATGCAGGTAAAAACGCATTAGCTAATTGCTCTCAACTTAATTAAACGTCATTGCGATCGGTTAATTGTGCTGATATGAGCGGCGAGAGTGGCCTGCGACTGATAGAGGATCGAGCAAACGACGGATTGTGCCTCATACTAATCCGATCCCTTATAGAAATCCAACATTAAATCCCAAACTTTTTCTGCCTCTCGTCTCTCTTTCGCCTGCTCTCCCCACACCACCCCCATCGTCGAGCCGACCGCGGCGCACGTACTCCGATTCAACTAGCTTTTTAGCCTTTAATTCTTTCGCCAATTACGGCTTGGAGCTGTTAAAATGATAGTTTAAATGACCATGTGTTGCACCGTAAGTATTTAAGGTATGGGTTTGAGCGCTAGGACGCGTCAAAAGCTGGTCTGCTGGGCGGCGAGGAGGAGGGGGTGCGAGTGTTTTCTAACACATCTGTAAACGGAGCCACGTTCATTAATTAAATGGCTTTAGTCCGGCTAGGCCTCAATTTGCGCTGTTGAGCAGCAGGCGGCGGGTGGTGCAACACTACATGCCCGATTGGCAGCCCACTATCAACGGGGTAAGAAAATAACTCGAGGCCGAGGTTGATATAAAGCAGAGTCAGTGTATTTTTTTAAATCTCGGGTGAAGTGAGTCTGTGTATTGAAGCTGCAGTTCCCACCTGGAGCAGGCAGAGTTTGTGCCGTGAGTGGAGGCAGTTTGAGGAGCGTTAATTATCTGTGTGTGCTAACAGGCTAGCTAGCAAAGTGACACGACTGTTAATAGCTCAGCCCCCTCTTGTTTTTGAATTTAATGATAGTCCAGCTCTAACTGCGAGCCAGCACCAGTTTATGTTGATGTCTGGCTTATCTCGAGCAGTTTCAGAGACGCGTGTGACTATCACTGCAGGATTATTTTCAGTAAACTAACAAGCTAACCAGCTTTTCCCGAAACACCACCGTAATGCGACGTTTACAGGGGGCTTCTCTGCCTAGCTTGCTAGGTAATTGATTCTCTGATGGCATAGCTAATTAGTCTACTCATTAATTAGCCTACTATGAGCAATGATACGTCAGGCTCGTTATAGGTTGACTTTAGAATGTGAAAGCCGTAATGGGAAGCGTTTAAACAAGATAATTTGTGCAGATATAGCCTTGTAGAAACATTATCTGGTCAAATAAGCCTGCTAGCGTGCTAATTGGCATGAGGAGGAAGTGAGGGCTGTAGCTGTGTTGGTATTTCTCCTTATGGGCATGAATTGCTGTCTTGGCCGCGTTTTAGATTATGAACGGTTGGACAAAATCTACCAAAGCTTTGTAGCAGAAGTGGGACTAGTCTAATTTGACATCCTTCAACCAGCAGGGAGTTACGGTTATGTTATGCGATGTGTGACACTGAGGATCGCAGATCATATTTATAAGTTACACATGTTCCTTCCACTGGTCAAAACTAGGGTGTAAATTTGTGGCGAAAGATAGAATGTAGTGTTTGGATATGTTATGATTTGTGTTGTGTTTCTCTGACATAGTCTGCGTTTAATACATTTTATGTGCAGAGCTCTGAGGTGAAAGTCGGATTGAATACAAAGAGGTTTGAAATAATGGACCTTTTTATCTAGATCCCACGGAGTTTACAGCAGTGCAAGGTAAAACCTGCTTGAAAGCATTCAGTGGGTACCCCTTTACATTACGAAGGTGTCATTTAAACAATTGTGTTATTGTGCAATTTGATATGCTGCAGACAAAATGCTGGGAACCTCCCTACAATGCATGGTTAATGTTGAAAAGATGTCACAAATGAAACTTCAGGGACCTATTGGAGATACTGGTCTAGGATTAGTTTTACTGTTGTAAATAATGTGACATGTTTATTGAAGGGTTTGATACCTAGTTCTGATGGTGGGTTCAAATAACTAAACACAGCAATGTATGATAAATGTGTGTCTCTTAGCTAAGGTGCGTAACTTCCTTACTTTCTTTCTTCTGTTTGAGGAATGCTTTATACAAAATTTGTGATTATATAATAGCATGATTTTCTAACATCAACTTTTATTTTCTAGGAGGAGTCTGGAGAGACAGTGAGGAGTGAAAGCAATGGGGTGGCAGATTGGCTGTGCCCCCTGTGCCAACAAGGGCACAGTGACAGATCCTCCCTATCTTTACATCTCACTGAGCAACACAGCGTACTTCCATCTTGTGTCGAAAGACTGCTGGATATTGTAAGTATGACCAGGCAGTATGTATGTATGTATGTATGTATATAAAATGTATCCAAAGTGTTGTAATCTGTTTGAGTTGATATTGTTTTTCCCTCACACACACCCTAAAGTGTGACATGTGACTAAATTGGGTAATACATCAATTATGTGCATGATGTTTAATAAATCCCCTTTTTGCTGGTAGATGTAGAATGTTTAGACAAAATATCGAATAGCTTATGAGTAAATAAAAGTAATTTGTTTTGTTTTCTGACAGACAACAAGCTGCTGGGGCTTCAGTAGAATGTTATATGAAATGATATAACAAGAAGTATCGACGTTCGTGGTGACATATTCCACAAACATAAAAACAAAAAAAGATGAATGGTCACAAGTAAACAAAATTTTAAATTACTCTTAAAAACTTACATTGACTACACCAAAAGGGTATTTACTGCTGGGCCAATACATATTAATTTGTTTTGGTGTGTCCATGCCTTTTAATATTTATTACATGAGACAGGTTTCGTTAGATGGATAAATTTTAGAAAATCCATGGTTTGGTTAATTTTGCACAAAAAAGTCAGTCAGGTTACATGTACTCTTTGGAAAAGTTTAGTTTAAATTGTCAACTGCTCTACATTGTCATAGGTTATTGCTACGTACTAACACAGATAGGCTCACATTATATGTATTTCTTAGATTTGTTTAAAAATATATGCAGTGATTTTTACTTAAACAAGCGAACTGACGTTCCTCTCTGAAATTCTGATTGAAGTATAAGTTAAGATTATTGCACAGGCACACAAAAGATGTTTTCAGTTTTTTACCAAATAAGCAACTGAATGAACACCTGATTTGTAATCAGTCCATGATAGTTTAGTATGAAGTGTAAGAAATAGTGGGAATTTTACTGGTGGATGAGTTGATCAAAGACGACTTAGTTTACGCCTTTAGGGTAATTTGCAAATTAAAGGCTAGTCAGGCTTGCCATGTGTAATATAACCACACATCAATGAGTCACGCCCAAATGCTGTGCTGCTCAAAACTTACTTAGTAATGACTCTCTAACACTCTCCTTTCATTTTCTTTTAACAGGCTGTTCTAAAACAGGGTGCCAGTAGAGGAGAAGAGGACAAAGGTGCTAAAAAGTCATCAGGTGAGAGTAGATTTTTTTTTAATTTAAATTATGAGACAGAATGATGACATTTAACAGTACAATAACACAAATGTTTACTTTCCTTATAACAACACTGATAGGTGTATATAATGACCTACTTGTTTTACCTCGCAAAACCTCATTTAGTTCATAATAATGTATGTCTTTTGAGGCACTAGAATGGTGTGTTATGTATATTTTGAAACTAAAAAGCAAAAGCGTCCTAGGGACGTTTTGAAGGAAGAATCAGACAAATTAATTTACACCCTTGGGTTTAAAAAAGTGTTGACACATTACAAAATTACATTCAATATGCAAATGTGATCAGTCAATATTTCCTTTAATATAATGTAAGTTAAACACATCTATTCCATATTATGTTTTATCAGATGCTGAATCTCCACAACTCAAGCACACCGAAGACATCAGTTCAGATCCATGTCAATCTAGTGAGACTTCAGACTCTACACAGACGCTTGTAGACAAAGAGATGGAGGAAGAGAGAATAAATAAACAAGAGGAAGGTGAAGCTGAGCTTGAGCCAGAAGAGGCAGGAAAGCAAATCACAGGAACCAAACGGCAAAATGCAACTGATAACACAGAAATCCCAGACACCAGTGAAAAGTCAGTTGGTAACAACGGTGTGCCAGCTGAAAATAATACACAGTCATTCAAGTGCAATGCCTGTCTGGAAACCTTTCCCAGCAGAACTGCCTTGAGTGTTCATTACAACTCTGCATCGCACATTCAGAGGATGACAACAGGCTCTGCAAAACAAGGCGGGGTAAGTGATGCCCAGTCTTCCTCAGTTCCTGTCCTGTCTCGGCCATATATAACAAACAAACCCTACCAGTGTGCTATATGTCGAGTCTCTTACAATCATGCCATCACCCTGGAGAGCCATATGAAGTCTGTCTTGCACCAGACACGCAGCAGAAATGCTGGAATTGTTGCACATGCTGCAAGCAGTGCAGTGGCCACTGCTGGCTTGGGAGGCAGCACTACAAATAATCCAAACGCTGTAGTGAGCACATCTGGGAGTGGAACCAGTCAGTTAGTGACCACCACCAACTGTGCTGCAGCAGGGACTGTGATGGTGACCACTACAAAAGATGGAGAGCAGATTCAAACTTCACAGGTGGCTCCTTCCCTCCTCACCTCCCCTGTGGCCTCGGCACAGGCGGTCTCAGCCTTCCTCACCCTCCTTACATCAAGTCCCAACACCCTCTCGCACTCCCTCCTCCCCTCCCTCTTCGCAACTGGTGCTGCTACTGGTGCCACCACGCCTCAGCTCGTGCCTCAGCCTCAAATGGTCATGCCCTTGATTTTGAATGGGCTACAAGCCCAAACCCAGCAGCAAGAGAACCAGCAAGGCCAGCTCCTCACCCAGTGTGTGCCATTTGTTGGCCTCAGTACAGCCCAGCAAGCCGTCCTAACCCAAAGACTTAACAGCTTACAGAACCAGTGGCCCTCTGCAGGAGTTCCAGCAAACATACAGCCCTCCTCAGAAGAGCAAAAACAGACTATAAAGTCTGAGAAAGAACAAGAGAAAGAGGGCCGTGAGGAAACAGTTGAAGAGAAGGTCTCAGCTCAAATCAAAGACAGGGATAACTGGGCTACAGAGAACATTAAAACAGAGAAACCTAAAGAAGAGGACAGTAAAGAATTTTCACAGTGTCCTAATATAGAAAGCAAAGTAAAGGTTGAGAATAATGAAGACAATGGGAAGGCACATGGAGATAGCACAACAGATGGAGACAGCTCGACTGATCAGTTGGACCTGGAAGGTGATAAAGCAGCTAGCCTGAATCTCTCCCCAGCGGGAACAGAGAAGAGCCTCCGCAATAACATCTCGCCTTCTACATCTGTGCCCAGCAACTCAAGCCTCAGTCCTTTAAATTTAAACCTTACACTTAGCCCTGATTCTACTCCTCAGAAATCACAAACAGACACTAGCCCTTGTGGCTGTCTTGGCACCCCAAAATCCAGCCCAGGTACACATGCCTTAACTTGCAACCAAACGCAGTCCCATTTTAATACAGTGGGATCTATTTATCCAGACCTTCCATTGCTCTCAGAATTCCAGTCAGAGGTTCTCTGGGCATTCTTTGAGTCACGAAGTGAGGCTGATGCTGCAAGCCCTCCCCATGAGGACTGTGAGGCACTGGGTAGAGAGGTGGGGCTATCGGAGGAAGAAGTACGAAGGTGGCTGACCCAGGCCCGACATGCCAAACAGAGGCAGAGAGCAACAGAGTTAGAAAATCTCCGGGGTTTGGCAGGTTTTACAAGGCATGCTCAAAGTTCTGACAATGACTACGATGATGAGGAAAGCTCACTGATTATAGCTGAAGGTGAGGATGATGCTGAAGCATCAGGGAGTCAGGCAATAGATTTGTCTAGTACAAGAGGGAGACGCAAACAGAGAGATTTGGGAAGAGAGGGTCAGGGAGATTCCTGTCTCACGTCTGACTCTGAAAATGAGGTTTACACCTCTGTCATTATGTCTGATGAGGAAAGTCAAATTGAGTCTTTAAAAGAATGTCCTGAGAGCCCTGCTAAAAGTGAGGCACAGAGAGAGATCCATGGTGACAAGGGATCAGTGGGAGGAAAGGTCCTGCGCTCCACAACTGTTTTTCTCTCTGATGCTGAGGATGAGTATGAAGATGAGGAGGGTGGAGGGGGTCAGAGGGCCAAAAGGAAAAAGCGAAAAGGGGAATTTGAGCGTGATGAGGTGGAGGCAAAGAAGGAGAGACAAGATTCAGATGTGGATCTAGAGTTAGAGGCACAGGGAGATCCTCCGAGCTCGCAGTCCCACTCAATGGACCATCCTGAGATTCCAACCAGCGCTCTGCATTCACTACCCTTATCCCTCACTCCCTTTTCTACTCGGTTTCTTAGTCCCTATGTGCTCTCTGTTACTCCTTCAGCAGTTAGAGATGGGAGCAATGTCCCTGTCTTTCCTAACCCACCAACAATCACGCGTTTCTCCAGTTCTCTTCTTTCACAGTCTCTCTCCTCGCACAACCAAACATCTCACTACTTGTCTAATGGTGGGGACTGTGAATCTGCTCTGGATCTCAGCATGGGGAAAAACAACTCAAAGTGTGCTTCTTCCTCAACTCTAGCTGATAAAATAGCAGCACAGAAGGGCCAATTGCTGGATGGGCTCGGCCTGAGACCCACATCCAAAGGTCTGGTGGTTGTACAGGTTAAGTCTGAACCTGTAACTGCCATGCCCTCTTCAAACAGCAGTATGAGCCTGGTCAACTGTAATAACATGACAAAGTCTAGTCTTTACATGAGGACAGCAGAGAAAATGAATGCTACATTATTGAAAAGGGAACAAGAACATGAGAGAGAGAAGGAAAAAGAGAGGGAGCAAGAGCAGCAGCAGAGGAAGTCGAAAGGAAAAAGGTATCGCGATATGCGACGTTCAAGAACCATCATTCAAGCTGAACAACTTGACATCCTGTATGGGTGCTATTTCAAAGATCCAAATCCTGGGAAACACGAGTTTGAACAGATATCAGAGTGGGTTCATCTTCCAAAGAAGGTTGTTCAGATTTGGTTCCAGAACATGAGGGCCAGGGAGCGAAAGGGTGAGGTCAGGTTCATCAGTGATGGGACCCTGGCAGCAGTTGGAAAACCTCTAATCAAATTTACCTGGCCTCTTTCCAAACCCATATTCTCCAACAAGCCTGCTCCGAACAATACTGGGTGCATAACAGCGACTCCAATTGTGCGCACTCTCGTGAAGACTGAGAGGGAGCCTGTGAAGGAGCTAGGGAAGCCAGCCTTGTTGAAAAAAGTAACCCCAGTTCCCATAAAGCCCAAGGAGATGGTTTCCTCTCCTGCAGTTTCTCCTATGAGCAGCAGTGCCTCTGCAATGCCAAAGACCAAGCTTGAAACCACCAGCAATGTCACCATGGTCAAAGTTGCACCCAAAGTCAACGCCCCTGTCCTTTTAGCTCCACCCAAGGATCCAGTCCCCATTGCCCCACGACCGGCACAGAAACGAAAACTAGAAGAGGAGAGTGAAGAAGAAAAGACCGATGAAGAGAGAGATGATGAAAATGAGGTTGTTCCAGGACCGGGGACCACTAACCGCATGGTGCCCAAGCTGCCCACAACTCCCATCAACAACAGGCCTCCTGCCACAGGAGGGGTGCCACAAAAACAGAATGGGCTAAACTACTGGACCCCGAAAGTCCCCATTAAGATCAACACTCTGTCAAGAGAACAGCTGGCTCTTCCCACACACACTCCTCCCCGTACCATCCACCCCCCTCCGACCCCCAGCATTGCACCAGTTAGCCCGAATATCCCCAATGCTGCCAAAGTGGCCAGCCCTTCCACCCCAGTCGCAGCCAAGTCAAGCCCAACAGAAAGCAGCTTTCTGCCTCACTCATCTAGCCGTAGGCCACGCACACACTTGTCCTGCCTGCAGCTGTCCATCCTGCAGTCCTGTTACGAGACCTGTGCCCACCCTAACGCCATGGAGTGTGAGGCAATCGGCACCGAGCTTAACCTGCCGCTCAAGGTGGTGCAGATCTGGTTCCAAAACACCAGAGCCAAGGAGAAGCGCTGGAGGTTGCAGCAAGAAAAAATGGTTAGTGGTTTTAGACTCTTATAAAAGTCTTAAAAGTCATTAAAATAGTCACACTTGCTAGTCATTTTTTAATAGGCTGCTTAATTTCTTTGGCCCATGATTTGGCAGTGTGGTACCAGTGTATTGTGCTATTAGCTATTAACTAGCTATTAACTTTGTAATAATGATTTCATCCGTACTGCCTCTTGATTAATTTGCCTTTTTTTTTGTCTGATTGCAAAAGTCCTGCAGATGAGGTATATCGGGATTATTCAGAAAAGTTTTAGGCAGACAACACATGCTGTATTGTCAGTGTAAAAAAAAAAAAAATCAGCATTGATGTTAACATTGCTGTCAAAAGTAGATTTACTAAAGGCTGTATAATGTATGGTGAAAATTCATTCATTCAGTCAAAGCTGTACCACAGATGAAACTTTTCCTTTATGGTTCCTTCTGTCCTCCCCCTTTCCCATTCTTAGTCTCCCCTCTCAGGTGGAAAGGTGGACATGAGCTCAGCAACCTATCTCCAGTACAGCGCTCTCAAAGCCAATCGTCCCATTCTGCCCAAACCCGTTCAGTTGACGGTTACTGAACCTCCAGCTTCCACGGTGACTGGCCAGCCCTTGGCAAAGGAGACTCTGACGGGCCGCTGTGACGCCTGCAACGTATCTTTTGAGTCTCGAGCAGCAGCGAGGGCCCACGTCTTCTCCCCACATCACCTGGCAACCCTGAGAACCACTAACTTTGGCCAGCCAGCAACGCTCGTCAACAAGAATGGCACAGGTAACGACGGACCTGGTGGTGCCACGCCGGGCTGTCATTCTGCTCCAGTAACCACTTCCAGTGCTGGTTCTGGAGAGGAGATGGTCATTGAATCACCTCCACCGACGGCCACCAGCAACAGTTAAGCTCAGATCAGGGTTGGTCTGCATACTGACTATTCTTGGACCCGTTTGGGCTCCTCAGATTTTAATAAACAACTATGAGCACTAATCCTCAAAAGCTAACATTAGTTTTTGAAGTTGGCTCCCTTCCCCTACCTACTCCCTGCCACCCTTTGCCCAACTTTCACTGACTCGAAATTTGCTCACCTGAAATCTGATACAACAAGAAGAACTAACTTCCAAGCTGCTTCTCACTCAGTCAGTTGCTGTCTGATAAGTGAGGAACACATCCAAGCATCTCTCCACCCTCACACACTTTATTGAATAATTTCTGGTCCTAATCCTGTGGTTATGTAACATCTTACTTCAGTGACCTTCCTGTAATTTGTAAAGGCGCTTGACTTGCCATGCTTGAACTGTCCTACCCTTAAAACTGAAGCAAAAGTGTTTCCTCATTGGATGTCTCCATTTGACGGTGATGCCGAGGCAAAACAACACTTTTTGGGATAATACCATGAAATATTCACATTAATAACTGCTCCTGTGGAATTGTTTTTCTTACGCATCCTTTCGCTTCTATTGCAAAGATTTCTTGGATACGGAACACAAGTGGATTGACCTATTGGGAGAGGAAGAACTGGTATTGACTGTCACTGTTTTATTTGCTGCAAGAGTGTGATCTAAAAAGTGTTGTCTGCTCATTTGGGATATAACAAGAGGTACTTTAGAGAGAATAGGGCTGTCAAATTACACCCTCCCCTCCCCCAATGTATATGTTCATAATTATCCTGACAATCCAAGTAGACAGGGCAAAAAGAGGCTGAGGAACATTGAATCCTGGCATCAATGCACTTTGACATACTTTTAGATTGTTTGAAATGTTTAAAGCATTCTAATGCAAGTGTCTTTTATGGAAAGATACATTAATGCATGGTGGATGCCTTAATATAAATCACGTGAAATAAACTTTTTTTTTTTTTTTTTTGCTAGTCTAATGAAACATGATTTTAGGTATGAGCATACAATTGTGCTAGGCCTGGAAACAAATGGAGAAGAGCTCTGTTCCAAAATGCTTTTATATCCTTTTTTGGGGGGAGGGAAATGACCAGATGTCACCTTCTTATCTAGAACATAGACAATCTTGACTTTATAGTTCTCAGCATTCTCTTGGCCAAGGAGTATAAATACCAACCTTTTTCTTTTAACAGCAGATTTATTTTATCCTGTGGATTTTGCTTTTAATCCAAATCTATCTCATTTTGGGATGCAGCTCTTCGAATCAGTTGGAAGATAAATGTTGTCACCTGTTGTAGGTAGGTGAAAATGTTTATGATAGCCTTGAGTGAAAAAGCCCCCACCCTAACCCACCCTTCCAGGTACATAAATTCAAGTAATCTGCGTATGATTTCGTAGAAATTTGGCAAAGAGGCTTTCACCAATTCTTCGTGATTTTTTTACAGTTTTGTTTGCCATGAATACTGTGCATAAGAAATTTCTCACTTCATTCATTTTGATATTTATACAAATGAAAGTAGAAGCAATTATAAAGTTGTTAAACAGATTTCTCTTTAGGTCAAAGCCAAACCTGTGCAAATATTTAAAGAACAGGGTTTGAGATGGGCTGTTTCCAATATGTTTTTGTCTCCTTTTGTTTTTGTTCATTTTTGTCAGAGTTGCTAATTCTGGATAATGTACATGCTGTGCAATGAGATCTAATATCTGGAAACCATGACAAGGGAGAAAGTTGGGTTACCAAGTATCCTTAAGGAATGAACGGATACTTAAAATCTAGGAAGCAAATTGGGGAAACTTTAAACGTGTTGACTGAGAGCTAACGAGATGGTGCTGCGTTGAAGGACATACAACATACTAAAGATGTTTTCCTTCGAATTAATTTGTACATTAATATTACTATTGATAGTTTTAACAAAATGCAAAACTAAAACATGAACTTTTGTAAAGAAATATATAAAAAAAATAACTGATATTCCAAAGTAATCCTCCCTTTGCTTTCTGTCATTCAAAAACCAAAAAGCAATCTTGAGGTCGACAGACAGCAGGAGAGGTGTTCATAAATGCAAACTGTAAAGGACATCCCATGACTTGACACTTGGCACTAGTCCACAATTTTTTTGCACAAGCTACAGATATTTCAAATGAACACAGCCATTAACACAATGTTAAGCGTCACTAGGTGTGCTTTTTGAAACATGGAGGGGTAACCATGTTCTTTCATGAGTAATAATTGCCTCTACTGTTGGAAACTGTATCTTGTGTGAAGCAAGGACTGGAGTGTTTGAACCTCGAGACTGGGATCACTCACACATGCGCACGAACACACATACACACGGTGTTGCACTGTCCAAACTAGATAGGTTTTTATGGAGATCTGCTTTTTATTCTCTTACGTTTCATTGTCACTTTGATTATCACTATTGTTATAACTGTACTACTACTTATACAATTTATCATTACTACTACTCATCACTGTTTTTGATTATTATTGATCCATAATGGTTTTAAATGCCACCTCTTTGCTCAGAAGAGTATGGTATTCCTTTGAATATTGAACAATAATAGTGGCAGTGTTGTTATGAATTGTTAGAGTTTTGATTAAGCTTATTTTTCCCTCCTCACTTGTACCTGCCTTTTTGTGTTTGGTCTCCATTATGCTTTCTTTGATATACAGAAAAAGAAATAAAATCAGTTGAACAACAATGACTAGCTGTCTAATTGCTATATCTTTGGGACCATTATTAGTTTTATTTTATTTCTGTATTAGTATAAAATTCGTAAAACAAACATTGTATAATTTGAGGTTTTACCTGAGTGATATAATTAAACAAATGTCACGGGGGAGACGGTTTATATGTCACACTATGTGCTTGGAATTAAAATATTCAACAACTGTTTCTGGCCGACAGGGATTTGATTGACAGAAACGTAATCCAATTATGGCCACACATGCAATTCGGAAAGCGAAACGTCCTGCTGGATTATCCTATAAGAACGTGGCTGACACCGTAGAGGTTTGTGTAAAACCATCCACTGACGAATAGGATTGAGAGTTGTAACGGCTGCAGTCCTACGTGGCTCCGCCCCCGGCTTCCATCTCTGAAGTGAAGGGACGGCGCCGCCGAGTCCTCGCCTTTCCATGTACACATTTTAGTAAATAAACTAGGCTCTGCTGTATACTAGAAACATTATCTAAGGCAACGAGTAAAACAGCAGTCCCTGATCATCGTGGTACGTTGTTTGAGTAGCGGCGGGAACTATAGCTAGCATTTTATTCCCCATTTTAACTTTACTAAGCGGCGTTTTCCGCCGCCCCGCTCACTCTAACGTAACCCCCGTGTGTGAGTTGAGGCCTGCAGCGTTGGTTTGGCCACGAGGACCGTCGGTACAGTTGGAACAGGACGATGGCGGAGTTCGGTAACGGACTAGCGGAAGAATCCCTATTAGATTCAGACCCCGGACATCCCGAGCTGGAAGACCCGGGTGTCGGTGACGAAGAACCGGGCTTAGAAGAGGGAGAGGCCGCGATTGAAGACCCGGTAAGTGAAGGGCATTGTTTCGGCTGTTAAAGCCCACGTGAATGCCAGAACATGTCATGGTCAAATCGGAATAGTTAGTGAATGTAAACAAGCTATGTTTATTTTCTTTTTTTACACAAATCTTGGGTCACATGCCGTGTGCGTTACTGGTATCGCCAGGTCGATATTAACCGCCATTGTGGGTCACGCAGTGCAGTAGAAATGGGTGGTGACACGCGTGGTGATGGCAGCCATCTTGGCGCAACAGCGGCGCTAGTTTCTCTGCGCCAGGGAGCAGCTCGAGCCGTTGGGGAGAAAATCCTCGTCGCTAAAAAATGCGATACGGAGATGCAGGAGTAAGTCAGGGGCGAGGGTAGGACAGGCCGCCGCTATTAGCCGCAGCTGTGCAAATCTACCTGCGCGAGAAGGCGACCTGCTTACGGTAATGACATATTTTATTCAATTTAATATCACCATTATGCTGCTTGGTTTCAACCGCCGGCGTGCGCTCAAGCAAATGACCGAGCGACAGTAAGCTAACGTTAGCTTATGGTAAGCACCAGCATGAAGAGCTGCAGCTAAACAAACTGACCTGTCAACCGTAATCAGCAGTCACGAGAAAAAATGCGGCATTTGCGCTTTCAACTGTTATTAGCAGTCTACCAATGTTTATTACCATGCTATAACGGGACTCGGACTAGCTAACAAGCTAGCTAGTTTTAACAAAGCTGGGTGTAATGTCAGCTAACTAGAGAGCAGATGTGCACCTGACAATCTTTGCGGTTTATTTTGGACCACGGTTGGTGTCGCGCATGACAAGGGCGAAGGATATGTGGCGTTCTGTATGATGGTTCAAGATGTAAACTCGGCGTCAGTCGGCATAATAAAAAAAATTAAACATCTGCACACTCGTGCATATTTTCTGGCAATGTCTGTGTAGCGTGCCGTTCGTGGTACTGTGTGTTGGGCATTAAGAATAAACGGCATACAGCGCATCAGCAGCGGGTTGCGGAATTTGAGGGGCTGGGTTTGCATCCTTGACTGTTTGGTTAGAGCAAGAAAAATGAGGGAAGGGAGGGGAGAGAAAGAGGTTGCACCGAATATGCGACAAAAATAGTAGCCACAACTTGATGTTGTCGGGTGGCTTATTTTTACTTTAATGCCGTAAACGTGTTTTACTTTGTCTCCATCCATGATGTTTACATGCACTTTGGTGCCTGCGGTTGAAGGTGGATGACAGTTGATGTGTCAGATTAACAGACACATGGTCGCTAAAAGGCTGAGAAAGGATGGCGCCGCTGCCATCACGTGCAGGCCTGTCATAGTTCAGGTTGACTCCTCTCTGGTGAGGAGACCTGCATTTAACATGGTGCGCCTGTGTCAATCCGGCCATCTGTACAAAGAGCTTTTATTACAAATCATGTCGGCACAGACTGATAGAGACTGGAAGGGCTCCTGCTGTGCTGCAGTGCAGCAGAGTCAGACAGGAGGGTCCACTCACATCTCAGTGGTACAAATGACTAGTCTTTTGGATTCAGTGTATTTGTAATGCTGTATCTGAGTATCAGCTTTATACTCATAGAGAGAGGTGGTAGGAAAGCTGAGGGTGGCAATGATTCATCCACTTTATTTGTATTCATTATGCTTGGAATGCTACTCTGACATATTACAGCCTGATGAGGAACTTTGTTTTATGGCAGCAAGGTCAAGTTTAAAGCTGCATGAGCTTCTGCCAGATTTTGACTGTGTAAAAATATGTGTGATAAGAAGCTATGTGACTGCAGTGAAGTTGCTAACCAGCCAGCCAGGAGGTCTCTAGGTGGAAGTGTTCCCAGTGTGTAGATTTCTTGACTTTGGCAAAAGCAGCACCCAAACTTGAATCCATCACATAAGTTCAGCATTTACATGTTGCTGTGCCATCTTCCCAACTATGTACTTACAGTGCTGTGAAAAGTAACATTTCTTTGTGTTAACATTACACAAAATAACCTAAATAAATACAAAAGGGAGGTTTTAAATGATAATTTCACTTATTAATGGGTTAGGAAAATGTTCAAACCTGCCTGGCCGTATGTGGCCTACACATCCTAATAACCGGTTGTGCCACCTTTTGCAGTAACAACTGCAATCAATTATATGTGATAACTGATAATGAGTCTGTTTCTGTGGAGCAATTTTGGTCCACTGTTCTTTGCAGAATTGTTTTAATTCAGCCACATTGGAGGGTTTTGGAGCATAAACAGCTTTTGTCAGACAGCTTCTATTTAAGAGAGGTCTGAAAGGAATCAGGGAGGGGCAAGTGAAATTGAACTCAGCTTTCCAAAAAATGTGGTTAATCACAGGTCATTCATCATTTAGTAGGTGCAATAACTTTTTTACATAGTAACAGACAGGTTTGGACAGTTTTTTCCCTAAATAACTTAAATCATCATTTGAAACCTGTCCATTGTATTTACTTGGGTTATCTTTGTAATATCAAAATAGTTTAATGATCTGAATCATGTGTGACAAATATGCCAAAGGTAGAGGGCACATACAGCGGGGGAAATTAGTATTTGACACATCACCATTTTTATCAGTAAGGGGATTTCTAAGTGGGCTATTGATGCAAAATTTCCACCAGATGTTGCCATCAAGCCAAATA
>JAUYWH010000012.1:27089251-27103890 GCA_034779795.1 Ctenopoma multispine | reverse complement strand
TACAACAGCCAGCGCTGATGATTCTTTCAGTCATTTTCACACTATGACACACACACACACACACACACACACACACACACACACACACACACACACACACACTGCAGTACAGATGGCACGTAACCGGCAGCCAACCTATCACATGATTTCTATCCAGAGAGTTGGAGCCAACACAGCTGAGTGAGGAGGGCAGGACTAGAGAGCAGGGGGGAGGGGGGTGTTATTAGGTGTTCAGCGTGGACCTTAGGGTGCCCCTTTTCTCTGACTTGGCGCAGTGCAGTCATGGCTTGTCTGAGGAGGGCTGACGGGCTAACGGCATTGATTAATTTAATAACAGGAGAGGACAGAAGCTGTTGCTTTAGGGTGGGGACAGGTAGGGGTGGGGTTTGCGTGGGAAATGTTTTTTTTCCTTTGTTTTGGTTTGTTTTTGGAAAAAAAGGGGGGAGTGGGGTTGAACAAATGTTTTGCTTTTTTATTTTTATTTTTAACCCATGAGTCTGTAATTAGGAAAAAATAAAAAATAAAGACATTGTGTAAAAATAAAACTGTCAGTGTGAGTTTGTCCTGAATTCGTTGGTCAAGTGGTGAAAGATGAACTCAAATCCTGTACTTAAGTAAAAGTAGCAACACCTCAGTGTAGAAATACTTTGAAAGTAAAAATGCCCTTTACGCAGAATGTCTCATTGGATGGATTGTAGTAGGTGATGCTTCATGTTCATTACTTTAATGATGGTGAATTATTTAACGTTGTGTTCAGTACTTCTATTCTATTCTTCTTATTCTAACCAGTAACTAAAGTTGACTAATATAACAAAGTAAAAATGAAGTAGAATTAATTACAATAAAAATGCACATAGGTAGAGTTGCTAACAAAGCAGCCAATGTTTTTTTATTTTAGGTCAAATCAGTTTCTCTGCAAAGTATCCCAGATATTGACTCTTATTCAGAACGGTTATATGCAGCTCATGTTTTTTTTTTGAGGAAAGCTTGTGAGCTCTGAGAAGCACATGAGGCAATGATGCTAGGTGTCATAGACATTTTGTTTTGACCAGTTTAAATGTGACTTGGATGAGAATATGCAACATTTACATTCTGAAATCCATCATTCATCAGCAGCAGTACAGCAAAGAAAACAGCAGTGATGTGTCTGACATCGCTGCCCTCTAATGGAGAAAGACATGACTGTAAACATTTATTCCACAACCCAAAGGATGAAGTCCAACACTTGATGTACAAATAGTGGAGAGTTTATTTTCAATTGAGCTGACTTTGATGGTTGTTCAGTCCTCTCCACCGTGTAGCAATTACAACAAAAAAAATCCTCTTCAGGTCATCTGATCTTTTACTGGACGTCACATTTCACGTCTATCTCTGCTTTCTGAAAGCTGGGAGGAAAACAATTCAGATTGTTACAATGAAACAGGATCATTGATGGCTGCAGTTCATGTCAATATGAAGACTAACTCAGCAGGTTACCTAACCCTGACTGAGATTTTACCATTTAATTCTAAAACTTATAATCTGAATAAATAACCAGTTAACACAGATGTGGTGCAGAAAGCAGAGTCCTCACCTCTTCTCTTGGTTTTCTTCTTCATGAGTTTCTTCTTTTTCTTTGGGCCAATGTTCGCTCCATCCTGCACCAATAAAATCAAAGTGTTAGCACAAGGAGCCACTCAAACAAAGCTCTACCTGAGTGTTTGACGGTCCTGTGAGAGCTCACCTGGCCGCCCTCGCCTCCTGTCAGAGCCGTGATGTCACTGAAATGTGTAATACTGCTCAGCTGGCCCGACATGGACATCATCCCCCTCTTCCTGGTGTTCTTCTGACTCTTCGGCATGTTGAGGCGGACCATCATCGACTCCTCATAATGTTTCCTGTGAAGACAAAGGGAATCAATGACACTGGTGACCTTGTTTCCATTCAGTTACAGACATCGCATTCTAGGAAGTAATGGATATAATCCCTCTGTCCTATTCCTTCCACTTGACAAGCCTTTCTCCCTGTACCTCACGACATCAGCAACCAGTCTTCATGTGTCTACCTGTGTATCTCCTCGCGGCTCTCCCGATCGCTCTGGAAGTCTCGTCTGTCCCTGATCTCCTCGGGGGCGTCACTGTACTGCTGTCTCAGTTCCTGGATCACGGAGCTTCTCAGTGCTGCCCGCCGCTGACGTTCTGCCTGAGCCTTCTTCCGGTCCGCCTCGGTCAGGTCACCGTCTGCAGGACAAAGAGGGAACAGGAGGAAACTGCGCTGAATAACTTGAACACAAATACTCAACAAAAAAATTTAATGTATTCCATTAAAAAGAGTTTAAATTTTTTATGTCAGGCAAAGAAACAAAAAGCTGTAAAAGGATAAACAACTTTACCATAATGCACTGGGGCGATCTTTGGCGGTACATATTTCCTGCCACTAGAGTGAGCTGCTTTCTTATTTGAGGCAGCTTTCGTCTCAGCTTCATCCTCAGACTCCTCAGATTCACTCAGCTGGTTGATTGGTGAAGCAAAGATAGAAAAGATTAATCACACAGTGTGTATATAATCGTATACAGGGAACAAAGAATATGATTGGTCAGGATTATGGTATTTTGATTTCAAGACAAGACAAACTTTGTGATTACAGTGACTTACTTTGCTGAGGAGATTCTCAGGATTAGGACGCAGCTGCAGTGGGTCGTTTTCAGCTACGAAACAACACAAACAAAGGACATCAGACATTTAACGTACAAGAAAAACCTTTGAAGCGTCTTCTTGTCTGCTCTTACCTATATTGCCAGTAACAGCAGTGCGCACCAGTTTATCGATCTGGTACTTGAGTTTGTGGTCCAGCGGCCGCATCTTTTCCAAGACCTTAATTAAAATAGTTATATATAAATTATATTAATATCATTACATTTTGATGAAGTGGGAAGTGATGAAATACTGTGTCAGTTGGACACATAAGAATAAACTTTTTTTCATTATTGTGAAATCGTACCGTTCTGATTGTGATCAATCTGTTCAAGGCTTCGCTGTCTTTAATTTTGCCTCCTCCTGTCTTGATGTTGATCAGCTGAGTGAGGTCCTGCAGGTAGAAGAGTAGCAGGTGATACCGAAGGTCCAAGAAAGACAAACCCTGCGGAGAGAGGCGGGACAGAGTCAGACAGGAGACAGACAAGCAGCATTACAGCAGTAATAGTACTGAACTAATACAAAAGTATTACTACACTAATACTACCTATGATGGCGTTTAAGTTTTTATTACAGTACAGTTAACAATTTGAATCAGTCAACAGTAAAATGTATTAACCTATTTCCTGCTGAACACAGGGTACACTACACAGAGACAAGAGGAATACCTTGTTTGTACACTTATACTGTAACCTAGGTATGTCGACACACACACACACACACTTAAATAAGTTACAACTGTCCGTGCTCACCTTCGATGTCTTAAATGCCCCATCTTTGACTTTAGTTAGCAGCTCACGGACATAACTTGTGACTGAGGCCACCTGTGGGGAGACAAGAAGACATACAGCTGTGGTGAAGACTCATGTCTACAGATGTCAAATCCGCTACAACATCTACTGCCAATAAATAAGCTGCAAAAGGTTAATTCTACAATTTCAAAGTTAGTGACAAACATTATGTGCACACCACAAACGTCAGCTACAAAGACTCACATCTACACTTAAAGGGTCAGCCACAGACTTTTATCTACACCTGCATGGTCAGCTACAACAACAACCCCACCTAAATGAATTACAGTAGACAACACTGGCAGTAACGAATACTGTTAGTTGTACTGTGCTAATATGATATTACCGTCTATACACCAAACATACAGTAAAACATATGTGATTATCAAACCTGTTCTGTGAGATTGCTCAGCAGCTGGACCGCTTTGGGCAGATCACTTTCAATTAAATCCTACAAGCAAAGTAAAGTACAATCACAAATACAGTCCAACACTCAGTGTGTTAGCAGGAGGAGGTTGTTTTAAGTTAGCTGGTTGCTATTTGGTTAGCTTCATATTTAAAAACAAGACAGCTGATCCTAATCAGGATCACGTAGCACAAACAGTTTCATAATAGTATTTATGTCGTCTGAGTGATTTTAAATGTTAACACAAAGAAAGAAAAGCTAAGCTAGATACATTTATTTATTAAGTAGCAGCTAGCCGGACTCTACTCACGTTGTCAACAGGAGCAGCCATTTTGAGTTCATATTAAAGTACGGAAGCCGCAGAGGGACTGTTAGGAAATGAATTTAGCGCTTCTACTGTGAAAGGTTCAATGAGAAAACGGCACATTTAATGCAACCTCTTATATGTAACATCTAACATATTTTATTCATTATAAAAATCTTTATTAAAAGATTAAATGATCAACTTTCTCTCCCGTGGAAATATAACTACGATTTAATGATCTTTGATTGGTTTTTTACTACTCTGCTTTTCTTATTTTAAGTGTGTGTGTGTGTGTGTGTGTGTGTGTGTGTGTGAGAGAGAGAGAGAGAGAGAGAGAGAAAGAGAGAGAGAGAGAGAGAGAGGAAGTGATGGAGAGAACATCAGAGGAGCACCTGTTTCATTCTCTGTGTTTCTCTATCAGAGTAACCTGAAAAGTTTGTGCAGAGCAGCGTCATGGTAAGTCAGATGATATCTTTTCTCAGTGTGTGTGGGCAAAATTATGAACATGTTCAAATGAAGCTCTCTGTTAGAACAATCAAAAAATACATTAGTTATATTTGATGGTTCTCTTTCGGTTAAAACCACACCTTTCTCCTCTCTGAACAGAAACAAACAAGAAAAAAACACAAAGTTAAGTTCAAGTGTGTTGTTAATATAACAAAATATTAGATAGTCTGCAGTTTATTGTTTCATTTAATGTTGGGCTGCTTTAGTTATTTCATTATTTCTCACATTATTTGTTTTGTCAGTGAAAAACAATTAATTAATGTATTAATTTTGCTGATAAACTATTGATCCAACAATGAAAAATATCCACTTTTCTGGAAGACAGTGTTATATATGCTTAATATAAATATATATAAATGTAACTTTTTATTTGTCGAGCTGGTTCCAGCGATGGATCTGCTTCTACATGACTTAAATTAATAAGTAATTATAAAAAGTTCACATCTTAAATACTGTTAGCATAATAACGTAGCAGTTGAGAAACCTCTTATTTTGAAGGTAACTGATATGTTTATATGACTTAAAAAATAATTAAACTAAATTATATTCATGAGAAGACGTTTATTCAACCTCTCATATGAACTTAACTATGAAAGGACGTATGGATAACAAGGCAGACACTGTAGAGGAGGAAGCATTAATTCATAATATCAGCTTATTAATATTTACAGTATTTAACGGATATTTTTCCACCAAATTGGAGCTAATAAACCAACATTACATTACGTTATGTACGTTTTTAATTGTGATTTTCCATTTTCCTTCTTTTTCGCAAAACATGTTTCCTCAAAGTATACCTGCCAGTAAATCTTTAAATGTTTGTGTCAATGTCAAGTGTTCTTGTTTATTTTTTCTTTTTCCCTAAATGTTTTTTGTATTTGCCAGAGTTGACTGTGTTCCTGTTTCAGAAAAAAAAAAAAAAAAGTAAAACAACTAAAACTTATCGTGCTCGTCAACTCCTCCAGATGTCTGATTCCAGGGTGTCCTCTGTCATTCAGGAGTGGGCCAGCGCGTATCCGGGTCAGGCCCAGTCCCTGAACCCTGTCACCTGCAGCCAGGCTGGCTCCACCGGTCAGCTGGCTCAGATGGACATGATACCATACAGCCAGTCTCAGGGAATGATGAGGGGGGCTGCTGACGACAGAGTGGCAGAGCAGATGATGGGACTGTCGTACCTGCCTTACTCCACATCCTGTGTCAGCAACAACTCAAATGCAGGGAGCACAAACCACCACCAGAGCCATGGCAGCAGTCAGCAGGTGATGCTTTTCATGTGTGATAATTCATCAAAATGTCACCTCTCTCATCCCACTAACACTCCTCTTCTATTTATGTGTTTGGGACCCTCCAGGACTTCTCCCCCTTCCTCCTGCCAAGCATGAGGGGCCCCATGCCTAAGAGGAGCATCAGCAAGGACAGCGCAGAGTATCGCCTGAGACGAGAGAGGAACAATATTGCTGTGAGGAAGAGCCGGGACAAGGCCCGCAGGAGGATCCTGCTGACCCAGCAGAGAGCTGTGCAGCTGCAGGAGGAGAACCAGAAGCTGCAGATGAGGATAGGGCAGCTAACGCAGGAGCTGGACACTCTCAAACACATCCTGTCGCAGCGACACCTGCAGGGAGCAGAGGACGGAGCAGTAGGGGAGTCCGGCATCTGAAGCACATTAATAGCTGACATTAACATCCAGTTATCGGCATCACATTCATTGTCAGTGTCTAACACTGAGCCTGCTTCTTCTGTACTGTACTCTTCTTCTTCTACTTGCGAGGACACTCATTGACATAATGCCCCTAACCCTAACCTTTATCCTAACAGGTGCTACGCTGTGATGCACAGTTGCTGCCTGTAGGAAGTGTTTTATGTTGTGACATTTACAGACAATGTAACATTTAGTTGAATAAATAAACTAACTTCATTTTTGATATTTTCCAACTGTCTCATTAACGTTGGTGTGTCTGAAAGTGTCGCCATGACCACCGGAGCTCTGAGCATTTTGAATGTACTGTTGCATTTGTAGTGTATTTGCTTTTGGAACATATGTGGTGCGTCTAAATGTAGATTATTGTACATTAGAAACTGTAAAGCGTGAGCTGACAGCATGTAATTATTATAAGAAAAATGCTGGCGTAGATGCAAAAAAAATTCCTCTATTTGAGGATGCTGACTTCAGGAAATGATTCGGGCAGCATCTCCACATACGGATACTCATTTTAGAAGAGGAGCACTGCGAGTTGGTCTATGATCTGATTTAATAAAACAGTGCCCAACCATCTACCTGACACTTCTCGTCACGGTCAGAGATGATTGTAAGTGTCGTTGCCCAACACAGTTACACAACAAACTGTGGTTTGTAGAGGATTCAATGAAATCTATGTGCCTCTCTCTTTATAATACTCTAAGTGAGTACGGAATTACTTGAAATGAATTTGAAGCGGTGTTAAATATGTGTTATAAAGTCATAGCCATGCATCGTTATGACAATACTTTGTAAAATATTTTGTCACATAAATAAATAATTGCTTGTGCTTATATGAAACCTTAACGTGTGATATATAAGAATGTGGACAGTTCACAGAGTTATCCTTTAGTGCTTCTTCATACAGCATCAAACTATGGACACAATGTGTTATTACTCTCACTGATTAACCAGTGCATCCTCCATCGGTGAACACGACGTGCACCTGCCACATTATTTACCGTAAGCTGCCTACCCACAGAAACGGACGTCATGCCATGGACCGTTGTGCACCAGCGGTTTCCCTTTGTGGGATGAGCAAGATTTCGACACAGTGGAGGACGGAGACGAGGAGCGCAGAGATAGTATCAGTGTTTCGGGCTGCCAGGGCCTTCCTGTGTCTGTAATGGTAGTGAAGGGACACAGAGATAGGGGACACAGAGGAGGGGGTAGGGGCAGCAAGCCAGACACTTTTTTTTTTTTTTACCTAACAAAGAAAACCAAAAGTTGTATCATTTCAACACTCTTTCAATATCTCTTTCCCTTTTTTACTCTCAGATTCTGAATAGTACACATATAGTTTGGGACTAAGTCTGGGACCTAATATGTTATCTGAGGAGTTCGAAAGGAACAAAACACTTTTTCTGCTTTCATGATTATTAGATGAGTTAGTTATGCGTCACTGGGGCAATTAACTACTCATTTCCAAAGGAGAGTGAAAGTGCAACACAGGTTTCTTACAGCCTGCTGTGTGTTCACAGGCACATAATGACTTGTTGTGTGACCGTGTCTGTTGAAATGTCCCGCAGCGTCGTGTGGGGTAATCTGTGGTCCCAGGACTGCAACATCTCCACAGAGTGAAGAAAGACCGTGTTTCACCGAATCCCTACTAAGTTACTCAACATCAGCAAGACCATATGAACTCCAGCACAACGCTGCTGAAGTAGTGCCCCACAGTCAGTGCAGCCATGAGCATACAAACTACACAAAACTCAAGTTTAACCTTTATTTCAACACTTCCGCTCTCCCCACTTGTATAGCTACACATTCACAACTACAGGCAGCTATAGTACCATGGATGGATTACTGAAAAAAAGAGCACAGGAGGCCCTGGGCCAAAACCTCGTGTATGAAGTAACAGTTTGAACACAAAAAGATGCTAAGTGATACCAAACAAACACAAGACATACAAAAAAAAAACCCCATGATGAGCAATACAAACAAAAAAGCCACACGATCTAGTGACAAAGAAGTGCAAATGACCAAAAAGAGATGGAAAGAAACATAAAACTAACAAATGACACAAAGAGACAAAAAAGTAAGACACGTATTACATCTGGGGTCCAATGTGTGAGAGGTGCCCTGTGCCTGTCTGTGCCCAGGGAGCCATTTTCTCACAATCCACCCATGGTTAGTCCAACTCTGCAGGCAGTTAGATCAAGGACACCAAGTTATTCAGTAAGGAGTCCTGCTGTGGTTTTTATAGTAGAGTCTTCTAGGTAAAGTGATTGAACGTGATTTAACTAGCTTAAAAGGTCTGGGGATTAACCACAAACATTTGTTATCTGCTACATCAAGAAGTCATCTCTGTGTTTAGAGGGGGAAGTGGCAGCCATTGTTGACTTGTTCTGTGAGTCACACAATCACAGTCATCGTGACGGAGGACAATAACAAAGAAATCCGTGATGTAATGGAGATTGTTTTACCAACATGTCAGCGTCACCAGAATGAGAGTACTCAGACTCCACAGACTCCGTAGACTCCGGTTTACACACCGTGACCTACAGCATTTCAAGTTATAACAAAGTGTGTGTGTGTGTGTGTGTGTGTGTTTGAGCCGGAGTCCCCCACAAAGTGACTCCAGTAGAACAGACTGTGTTGGTGCCATCAAGTGTAGCCTAGCAGTCGTTACCAAATCCCTCTGCTGAAACCACTGGTGGGTTATTTTTCAAACTCTCTGTCACTCATTAAATAAATACTGCAGTGTACTGTGTCCTCTGTGACTTTTAAGGCAGCAGTAAGAAGACCACCAACACCCTATGACAACCACACTGTGCAAATGGTTTGTTGCCGTGTTTTTCATGTACAGATCATTTTATATCAGTTCCATGTGACCTTTTGTTGTTTTCAGCCTAGAAACAACACTCGGTAGAAGCTCAGGACTAAGCAACAGAGGAAAAACAGAATAGCCCCAGTTTAGGCTGTCAAACTGCAGATTAAATGGGTCTTTGATTTCACGACAGACCATCTACAGTGCTGTTGGATATACTATAGCTGCTCTATGCCAGCAGACGTATCACTTGAAATGAATGAGAAGACGAAATATGTCGTTTATATTGATGACATGTTCATTAGTAGTATGAGTATGAAGAATGAGAAAACGAGCCCATAGCAGTACGGACCACAGAACATCTTCCTAAAGCCTGATTTATGGCTCCACCATGCGGCAAATGGCTTCCGAGTGAGGGAGATTCTTGGACGGACCCTTACGACGTGCAACTGGTTTGTCACGTGACCGACGAAAGAAGCCGAAGGTGGTGGTCAGGTACTTTTTTTTGTGGTGTTCAGCTACTATTTGTTACTGTTTTTTTTTCTTAATAAACTGTTCGTCACGCAAATGTTGACAATTGGCAGACCAAACAGTACGTCACTCTTTAAAAATACAAAAAATAATAACTGCACCAATACAACTTAAAGCACCCAATACTTTAACCGATCTGTGTCAGGTCACCTTTTATATTGTTTACGACGCAGTACTAACTGTATAATTATCATGATAATCTAGTCAATGGTCGAACAATAACGTGAATAAGATTAATGATGGATTTTAAAAATAATAATTTGCTTAATTACGCACTAACTTGAGCTAAAAATTAGCGCTTGTGCTACCTCGGCTACCTTCGTGTGGTCACGTGATCCATTTTCGCTGTAGCAGTCCCTGGAGAGCCTCCCATAGACAATCAGAGAGCAGACAAGAAACAGATGGCCCACTCCGCTACGGCACCTTTGAACTACTTTTTATATTTAAATTATATAAGATTAGATAAGATAATAAGATTTTTCTACAAAGATGTTACGTTAACTGGGTAAATTAAATTGCTCGTATAAATGCCCAGTTAAGTAACAAAAAACTGTTGTTGTCTGAACCATTTCTTCCATCTCAATCAGGACAACAAAAGAACAAATCAGAAATTACGCAGCGTCAAAAGTGTATACTAAATCATCAATTTAAAGCTGAGTAGTGTAGTGTGTAGGTGCAGAGCTGGAGTGAAGCGATGAGAAAAACATTTTTTAATTACTTTGTAAGGTTTGGGAGCTTCTCTCCTGTGAGGAGGACAGGATTTGGTGTTGAGTGATTAGCTAACTCACAATACACGATCTTTGACAGGAGCGAGACGAGGGGACGTAGCTTTTGACGACTTGAACCGATGTTTCCCGAAGTTCACCGGAGCTGCTCGACTCTTTAAACAGGCTTCTCAAATGTATTTGAAGGGAGACGGCGCGTTTCCCTTTAAGATGACGCCGGACACTATTCTGCGTTATTTCATTATTTAGTGTAATGTCTGCCAGCACAAACTTGGAGTCAGTGCTAACGTTATAAAGCAGCGACGGCAGAAGAGGAGTGAAGCATCCTCCCCCGGGCGGGCAGCATCACATCTGAGAGTGGCGCAGGGTCAGCGTTAGCCGTGCTGTTCGGCGCCCCCCCCCCTGTGTCAGAGGCAGAACCGGTGGAGACCAGAGGCAGCGACACTTCTCCGGGACAGAAATGTCTGGTCACATAACAGACAAAGCAGCCTGGCGTCGCGGCGCAGGGGAGATAACGTTACGGTGACCGTCTCACCGCGAAATGTCGGGATGTTTGCTGGGAGAGAAAACGAACCCTAGGATCCTAATACACGTTTGACGACATTTAAAAGGGTAAGTTACGGTGTGTTTGTGCTTTTAAACGCTGTAAAAGCAGCTGGAGAGGGGGGCAGGTGTCAGTCCGGCCTGTTACCCTCGTCTTATTATCATTTTACTGCGGCGTCCCGTAACGTTACAGTGTGTTAGTGCCTCCACACAGAGGCCCCGGTGTGTTAACGTTACATTCCTGCAGGTTCTCCCCCCTCCCCACCTCTGTAAAAGTCTTATGTAACCCAGTGTGAGTCCTTTCTGTCGGACTTCCTGTGACTGGAGAACAGACGCTGCGGGACGAGCTCCATGTGCGCCGACACAGGAGGGAGAACACCCGGCACTGTACGCGCAGTGAGCCGCTTCCAACTCGAGCTCCTATGTCTCTCTCTCTCTCCTCTAGGACACCTTAAAGCCACTGACAGTTCAGAAGTCCCCCCCCCCCCGGTTAGAGGCTCCGGCCACCTCCCTAGTGCCGAGCTCGGTGTAACTTAGACTCCTTTCGACCTAACAGGGTTCTGATGGTCCTGGTGTTACCAACACCAGCGGGTCAGAATTAGCTCTGCAGCTAACGTTAGCTTTGTTTAGCAAGTCATTGTTTGAAGTGTGTAACAACAGTCCAGAAACTCAAACATATTTATTTTACTGCCAGAAAAGACAAAGAAAACCAGCGCAGCATCACCTGTTAGAAGCAGGTGATGATTGATTTAATGACTGATTTAGAAATGATTAAATGTGTTGCTCACTTTTTATTTCATTATTTATTGCTGCTTTATTACGTTTCTGGTGTGTCCACGTTTTAATATACAGGTGTGATCTCATTATCCTGGCAGTAGGTGAAGCTTTCTGTTTCAGTGTGGGGCTGTATCGATCACCTGCTCCTCTATACAGTGTTGATTCAGTGTTTAAACTAGTGTAACTTCACTGTCAGAGGACCTGCTATGTGCCATCTTATTCTGCAGCTGTCGAACAAAACTCACTGATACACTGAACCTCCACACTGCAAAGGACAGACAGCATGTGGACAGGTTGTGATGAACATGGGGATATTTTTGCCATAGGATCAGTTTGAAAAGAATGGCAGCACTGAAGAAATTATATTATTACATGTACATGAGCATTTCTGTTTAATGCCGGTCTTTGTGTGAACCTGTTATTTTGTGTTGTTCCTTATATTAAAAAGAAAAATCACATAAGACTGTAGTAAGAACGTCACAGGTCCTTTCAGGACGTCACAGTAAGGCTGTAGTAGTGACTCAGATGAGATATTGGTGTGTGTGAACACACCACGTTTGCACATGACCAACACCACGACCTTGAAGCTGAAGCAGCTACATGGAATCAGCCATTTTATTCATGTCAACATATCACACATGAACCTCGCAGTGCTACTATAGTAGTACTATATGAGTGCTAGATACTGTGTAGAGCTATGAACTAATGTGTGATTCTTTTCTTCCACAGAGTGCTCCCTCCCTCCCTCCCTCTATACGTGGGGAACATCCATCACTACGGCCTTTAACTTGGAAAGGATGACGTCTCCTGATTCACCCCCGCTTGTGTCCCCTTCCCCGTGCCCCGCTCCCCCTCCATCTCTCCCGTCCTCGTCAGTGCCCTCCTCCCCAGCCCCATCCTCCTCTTCTTTGCCTGCCCCGCCCTCTCTGCCTCCCACGGGGGAGGTGATGGTCCTGGCTCTGGGCAGGAAAAAGCAGAGGGTGCTGATTGCGCTCTCCATCCTGCCCAACCTCTTCTTGGCCTTCCTTCTGTCCTCCGACCCCCTCATCACCCTCTCCCCGCCACACCGCTGCCACCTCCCGGGGCCCCTGCCTTCACCGGAGGTACTCAATACCTCCTTGCCCTGGGAGAAGGGGAAGAGACCCGGGGACAGTGGGGGACTGTCCCAGTGTAAGCAGTACGTGAACAGCAGTCAGTCAGCCGTGGTGGACTGTGAGGCCGGCTGGGACTACAACGTCACAGAGGGGCTGAGGAACAACATCGTTACAGAGGTACCGCTCAGGCTGGGGGTCCTGCTCTTGGTCTCTTTTACTGTTTCAGATTAAATGATTCTTTATGTGTGGACTAAAGCTTTCAGAAATATCTGAACCATCACAGTTTATTTGTGAGACAGAGAGAGAGAAAGATATTAAAAAGAGTTTTGCTTTGCTGAGCAGCACCAGAGTAACTGTGTACAAAGCATTGACTGGGGAGCATGAATGATTTGCCTCACTGAAGCTCCAGGCCTCATCTTTGCATCTTGTAACTCACCTTTTAACAGAAACAAAAGTTGGAAGATGGAACATTTTGTGAACATGTTAGTGTCTTGGCTTTAAAAAAGCATCATGTCTTGCACCAGGCTGTTTAAGCAGTTTCAGGGAGATTCTTTATCTACATACATAAAAACACACAAGTAGGATCTTCTGTTTAGGTCTGAACCTGTATGTTGTTTAAGAGCTGGATTTCTTAATTAGACCACTGGGTTGGTCTGTAGCAGTTTTCCACTCAGGCTGGTGGCTCTGTGGCCTCTGAGACTGTTTTCATTTTTCTGTGCGAACCACACCCAGGCCTCCAGTCCATGGCATTCATCGTCCGCTGGTAATCCACCCACACCACTGCAGTGAGCTGAACATAGACCAGCTCTGCCAGGGGAAGCATTTAGCAGGAGCGTGTTTGCTGATGGAGCTGTGTAGAAGCAGATAAGAGCTCATAGTCTTCTCCACATTAGATACGACACAGACAGACAGAGAGACTGACACACTCGTCCAGTTTAGCAGAAAGTGTTTTTTATTGTCGTGACGAGCCAGCAGCTGTTTGGCTCCTGCTCAGCTTCACCTCTGCCACTGGTCACTAAACATTGATGATGAAACATTGAATGAATTTCATTCATTCGATGATCTGTATCATTTAAGTGAGAAATATGCAAAGAGAGAAGAGCACAGATCTTGCGCAGGTACCTCAGGCTTCCAGGACGCTGGTAGAGGCCTGAGCTTAAAGGATGGAGACCACACACAAGGTGCGAGTGGGGAACTTGAGGTGGTCCCACGCTGGCAGTGAGGCAGAGCTTCTGTTTACGATGGGCGATGGCTGCAGGTTTCAGTCCGTCCCAGAGACACAAACATGATTGTTGTTCAAGCTCCGCTCTCAAAACAGGTCCGGGGAGTTTCTGAACCTGTTTGTGTGCATTTTCTCTCCTCCTGTTGTCCAAAGCGTTCCACTGCTGTCAACACTACAAACCAGTAGGACGACATGGCTTTTATGTCTCTGTGCACGTGGCCTCCAATTATGCAAGGCCTTTTTAAGAGTGGCCCTCTGCTCGTGCTCTCTCTTTACATCAATGAAACCATTTTGCATTCAGAGAGCTCAGCTGTTCAAATCAGTGGGACGACTGAATGTGATTAAAAGTCTGATCTGAGAACAGATAGTTGTTAATTTAACAGATGGGACTGCACTGTAATACTACTGTTATTACTGTCACTGCTACTAGTACCACTAAAAATACCCACCCACTAATACAGACACTGTCCTTTGCCTATCATGACCACACGCGCACACACACACACACACACACACACACACACACACACACACACACACACACACACACACACACACACAC
>JAUYWH010000012.1:27058343-27086045 GCA_034779795.1 Ctenopoma multispine | reverse complement strand
GACTCTCACACACACACACACACACAGATATATATATATATATATATATATATATATATATATATATATAAAAAGCCTTTATTAATTTGCTGACCAATTGAGCACAGCGTCTGTTAGTCAAGAGCGGGGAACTGACGCTGCCAGCTGGGAACATACAAAGAAAGAGGGAACAGCACGCACAGTATCTGCAGCTAGGAAACTAAGGTGCTAGGAAAAGGAAACTAGGAATGTGGTTTAATCCAAACGTGTTCCCTGCAGTGGTTGCGTTGTTGCAAATGTGTCGTTGTATGCATCTGCTGTGTGTCTGCAGGCTGGGCAGGTCTAAGACTCTGCTGACCTCCCTGACCCTGTCGGTGGTGTTTGGGGTGCTAGTGTGCGTCTCTCCGTACCCCTCCATCTTCATCGTCATGCGTTTCTGTCTGGCGGCTGCTAGTGCGGGCGTCTACCTCACTCTGTACATCACCCGTGAGTATAATAAAAACACGACGACAACACCAGAAGAGAAACGAACAGGATTTGTGAGGTTTGCTGTGTTTGTGTGTTAGGTCTGGAGCTGTGCGAGCCGTCTTTGCGTCTGGTGGCCACCATGCTGGCTGGGCTGATGACTGTAGCTGGAGAGCTTCTGCTGCTGGCCGTCGCCCTGGGCTGCCAGTCGTGGAGGGGTCTGCTGGGAGCCGGGGCCGCACCACTAATGCTGTTCCTAAGCTACGGGTAAGAGGGTTTCTCTGTTTGTTTGCTTTATTTGTTTCTACGCTTCTGGTTACTGTTACTAGTTTTTATTTTCTCATTTAGATTTCTTTTTGTTTGTGCACCTGAACATAGAAGAATATTTAGAATAAGGACACAAGCCTGATGACGACTTCATGCCAACTGACTTGTTGAATCCCCTCGTCATTCAGAGCCTGTTAGCTCATGTCCGAACACTTTGTTTTAATGCCCTCAGTCGCTCTAACAACACTGTCAAGATAAACCTTCATTTAGGTCTCAAAATCAAATTAAAAGAGATTTAAGAAAGATTACTGGCAGTGAATTGCAGGCTATACTATGAAAGGGATAAAAGCTGGATTAAGAAGGAAAGAATTCTGCTACTGAATGAACCCACACTGATTATTTTCCAAAGCAGCAAATCTGGGTCACAGCAACAAAACTGCAATAACTCAAAAGAGCATTAATGTCAGCAGAGACTGATTCGGACATCGTTACTTCTGCTCTCCTGCAGCATCCCTGGGGTATTTCCAGAGTCTCCTCGCTGGCTCCTTCTATCAGAGCGATCAGCAGACATGAACTCCTTCAGCGAGAGAAGAAACTCCAGCAGAGACGTGAGGGACGACGAGAGCTTCACAGGTGTGTGTGCGTGTGTCTGTGTGTGTGTGTGATGAGCTTAGACTCTCAGAATTCTAATGGGGTTGTAAAGCACAGCAGGCAGACAGACAGAAAAAGTGATGTTAGAGATTTTGAGTGGAGGGACATTTAACAGTGTTGGAAAATTGGATCATGGGCGACAGATGCAAGGGAAGAAACCTTCTTTACTGAACCTTTGCCTCAGCTTCATCACCTAATTTAAAACCCAACCTAGAAGTATTGAAGTGTTATTTTGCAAGTGAATACTGAACACTGCTAAGTAGAAGAGCTGAATGAAGAGTATGAAATGATGTTAGCTCGTGTTGACTTCTACATTTGACAGCAGCTTATTGATTAAAAGAGAAAGCGGGTCAGGCCATGATTGAACTTTGTTTTCTGCAGAGCTGGATTCGGAGCCGGCCCCCTCCTCTCGCCCCCGTCTGTCCTTCCCCGAGCTCTTCCACAGCAGGAACATCTGGAAGAACATGTGTGTGCTGGGCTTCACCTCGTAAGTCACAGCACACATCATTCATTTAGCAGCTCTGCGTCTTTGTTTTCACCTTGTCAAATGTTTTCCTCCATTTTTAAAATTTAAACCTTGCTGTGGGTTTGGAGTCATGCGCTGTGTCCCTCTGTGTCCCTCTGTGTCCCTCTGTCCTCTCTCAGATTCATCTCTCATGGCATCAGTCACTGTTACAGCTCTTTTCGAGGTGACGTTAGAGGCACCGCCCCCAGTTTCTACTGGACGTACCTGCTATCCGTGTGCGCAGGGGGCGGTGCTTGGCTGTTGCTCTGGGTGACTGTAGACAGGTGCGGTCGCCGTGGCATCCTGCTCCTCTCCATGACGATGACAGGGCTGGCTTCTTTGATCCTTCTGGGACTCATGGAGTGTAAGCAGGTTTTAGCTCTTTTCCTGGAGTTAAATAAAAAAAGCTATTAATATGTGCTTACACTGCCCCCCCCCCAGCAACACCCCCTGTTATTATAGGACTAGTGTGTGAACGTTGTGTTACGGTTTATCAAAGTCCTTGGTTTTTAAGTCCCAATGGAATGAAAGTAGAAGTGAATTAGATTTGACCTCAGACCTGGCTTCACTGTGTGCCTCGCGTTGAGCTTCATATGTTACGAAACAGATAAACATCAAAGCGCTCAGCTCCTTTTTAAGAGAAACTATGATCCAGCTTTGTTTTTCCACAGTGTTTGTGTGAGTCTCAGTCTCCCCCATGTGGCTCAACGTGAGTATGACACAGAGTTAATGTAGGACACTGCAGTGGCAGCAAAGTCAAAGCTTTAATCATGCATCACATGCTGAGGTTTTGCTGTAGGTGACCTCTGCTCTGTGTCTGACGCTGGTGAAGTCTGGGAAAGAATACATAAACAGGGCATCCTCTAATTTTTTTTATCCTCATCTGAAAAGACAGTAATGCTGCACTTCATTAAGATGATCCATCATTTCTGCAGCTGGTCCCCCTCTTTTTCTCCAGATCTCAGTGAGACGGCCATCACAATCTTCTCAGTGCTGGGTCTGTTCTCCTCCCAGGCCACCGCCTCCCTGTGCATCCTCTTCACTGCAGAGGTCATGCCCACCATCATCAGGTACAGGACAACACACACACACACACACACACACACACACACACACACACACACACACACACACAAAACTGCCTAAATGAATCAGAAAAAAAGATGAATCCCGAGAGACGAAATTTTCATCAACCAGAGATGAAGAGCAGGTTTCTGACATCTAAAAAGAAACAGATGAACCGTGATCACTCTTAAAATGCTTCTTAGTTAGATGATAAAATGTGGATGTGTTACGACTGAAGCTGGAGATGACAAACTTAGTTTAGCAGAGAGTTCCAGTACATAACCTTAGCCCCTTAAAAGTATGATTGATGAAACTGATCATTTCTACACTTGTATGTGCCCACAGGTATATGACATGTAAAGTTAAGCAAACTGTCAAACTCTCTGTTAAAAACTAGTGAATGTGATGCTGTGTGTGCACAGGGGCACTGGTGTGGGTGCTGTACTCGCCCTGGGCTGCGTGGGTCGCCTCAGCTCGCCGCTCATGGACCTGAGGAACCACTACGGCTACTTCCTGCACCACGTGGTTTACTCGTCTCTGGCCCTGCTGGCCGTGCTGTCCATCCTGCTGCTGCCCGAGAGCAAGAGGAAGCCGCTGCCCCAGACGCTGGCCGACGGGGAGCAGTACAGGCGCCCCCCACTGGGCAGAAGGAGGAGGGACAACGTGCCGCTGCTTGCCACGCCCAACCCTGAGACCTAAAAGACCCAGACACAGTGCACAGCTGGAACATTCTCATTTATCACAGGCATGAGGAGGAAAAAAGGACAGAGCAGCAGAGACTTGAAGAAATGTGCTGCACAGCAGATCGTAGACAGACGAGTGTCTAAGCTTCCTAACATATCATGCTCTAGTCATTCCAAATACAGGCTGTCATTCTTATACACACACACATTCATCTTTTGTACCATCTCTACCTGACCAGACGGTGGGGCCTCCCCACACATCACACACCAGCATTCACTGCTGCACGTTGATCACCCGTGCGTCTGTCCTGAAGGTGTGAGCTGCTCACTACTGACACACTGATTCTTGAGTTGTTCTTTTGTTTGTCTAAACTTGCATATACTGTTTTTCTTTTGTCACATTTGCTGCGGACAGCAACACAATGAAGTGCTCCGAAGTGTACGAACAGTACGCAGAAGTCGATTTTTCTGTACTTTTGTGGCACATGTAAAAGTGAAGTGCTCCCCAACAGCTTCAGAGCTCAGTTCTCTGAGCGAGGGGCTCGTGGGTGCTGTATGCTGCTGTAAATAATCTAGACTTAGTTTCTTTAACTTCTTGGGGAATCCGACATTAGTTAAAGCAAACCCTGCGACAGGAATGAAGACCCAGAATTCATGAGATGCTCTGAATCATGGTTTTTAAAGACAAACTACATTAATGTTGGAATCAGAAGCAAAAACAAAACAAAAAAGCCTTCATTCAGTAAGGTGTTCATGTTCAAAGTGCGTGAATCTGGCCTGGAGCCAGCTCTATTTATATCTTATTTATGGTGTTAATGTGCATAATCAGTGAATTATCCAGCGGCCTGCCATTCTAAAGTATTAAACTCTGTATATTTACATTGGGTTGAGGTGACACGGCATGGAGTCAACTTTCTATTCTCTCTGATCAAACAGCCAAAACATTCCTATGTGCATGTTTGGAACAACTTGAAGGGCTTGTTTTTTTTTTCTTGGTTTCCTCAGAAGCTTGTAGTTCCTCAGTACCTCTGGAGATGAGCGGAGAATAGACGGGTATGAACAAACAGCAGCAGGAGTTGAAAGGGTGACTTTAGTAACCAAGTCCATATGTTTATGTGAGGCCTTGATACTTTGTTAGCACTGGTTATTTTAGCTCAGTGGTTTTAACCCCGCTCCTCAAAGCTCACAGTCAAGAAGCTGGAAGATAAGCAGGACTAAGATCCTTGAGGACCAGGGTTGACCAGTAGCTGAATGTTTATAGTGATGGGACATCGGGCCTGATGACTATGCTCCCTAAAAGGGGAGTTGAAGAGGGCCCCAGAGCTCCAAGATGTTGGATCCCGGAGCTTGTCATCATCCACACGTCAGGAACAGTTGTTCCTTATGCTGAGCGTGTTTGGCTGATGATGTGTTGCGTGTGCTAAATCATGACACACATGACAGAGCTCGCCTTCTTGCTCTCTGGTTTTTGGGGTGATTTTCATTTGGACTCTGACTCGGTGGAGTTTTTAAAGGGATTATGAAGGACACTGAACCTTTGCTGACGACTTCTTTCTTCGTCAGCCTTTGGTAGTTTTTACTTTGTCTGTATGTTGCACTCAACAAGTCCTAGAACTTATACACTGATTGTTATATCACTATTATTAACTCAGCTCGAGTATTATAATGTCTGACAACACTGATGATGTGTTCAGTGATGAGTATGATGCTGTTAACTCTATAGCTCGATTTCATGTCAAATAAAACGTTTAATAAATGAGATGTGGAGGTTTTTCTGTTGATTTCAACACATCACAACCTGCACTGCTGGAAGAGAAATGAAAAGACATGCAGGCTGACACCCCTATGAGTTTTTGGATCATGGACTATCTCACTGACAGCCCCCAGTACATCCACCTGCAGAACTGTGTGTCTGAAGCTGTGGTCTGTAGCACAGGTTCTGTCTCCGTTCCTCTTCACCCTGTACACCTCAGACTTTAGACACAGTGTGTTTCCACCTTCAGAAGTTCTCTGATGACTCTGCGGTTGTAGCAAGACTTCAGGGTGGAGACATCACAGAGTACCAGGGAGTGATGGACAGCTTTGTGGACTGGTGTGAGCTCAACATCAGCAAAACACTTAAGAAGTGGAGTTCAGGAAATCCAGGAGTCCTGTCAACTCTCTCTGTGTTCAGGGGGAGGAGGTTGTGTCTGATTACAAGTGTACAAGTACAGAAACAGTGATGCTAATAACAGCCACAGAGCAGACTGTGTCGTTTCTATAGCCGCTGCGAATGAGGATGCGCTGATAAATGTGTGTTCTTTTGTTCTTCCGTCTGTGTCATGGAGAAGGGGCTGGCACCAACTCAGATCACAATGTACCGGACATGGAGAACCAGCAGGCTGAGGCTCAGCAACAAGGGGAGATCTGAGGAGCAATAAGGAATCACCATTATCCAAAAGACAGTGAGCAGCAATTTATTATGAATCACCAAGCTGGTCATTTAGTTGATCTTTAAAAAGCATTACCTGCCACAGCTGTTTTTATTAACTCTGGTAACCCCCCACGCTGTGCATAATGTGGCAGACTGCAGGAATATACTCAAATCACAAAATGCATAATGTGAGGATCATTTATCATAATACATCCGTTCTGCTTCTGTTCTCATTCACTTTTTTTGGTTTTTCTGTGGAAGTCTGAAACTCAAGTTATGATGAAACTATGATGTCTGACCTGCAAGACGTGAAGGGATCACATTTAAACAAGTAGTCGTAGAAAGTAATAGTATGAGAAATCTCTCTCTCTCTCGCTCTCTCTCTCTTTCTATATATATATGTTCCATAATAGTGCAAATGCAAGCTCTGTCCCACCATATCGTTCAGTTTTGATTTAACAGAAAGCCCACGATGAAGAGTGAAGCCTTTCAGTGGATCTTCAGGAATGTATGAGGCGACTGTAGTATCTTCGTTTCTTTATTCTTCATGCAACATGAGCGGAATGAGGAATAAATGAGTTTTCTTTGTCTTTTGCTCACTCAGACCTGGAGGAAAGATTTCAAGACGTGACTAAGAGGTGAATCACCACAAAGACTAATGGATAGTAGAAGCCTGCACTGCGAGGAATCGAGAGTAATTAAAACTCATGCAGCACCTCCTAACAACAGTATCCAACTATAAAAGGACAACGCGTGAGAAGAGGAGAGCTCAACCTTTGCTCGCTGTTTCCCTGCAGTGCTGCGAGATCAAGCAGATGACTACACAGCTGAAAATGAATCCTGAAAAGAGAAAAGAGAAAACGAAAGGTCAAGCTCTAACAACTAGTGATGAAGCGTATTATGCAGCGTGAAGTAGTGATAAAGGTTTTGTGTTGGGAAAGGTCAAAGCAAGCAGGATAGTGGATATTATCCCTCAACATTATTTCACTCTGTAATGAAGCCATCCTCACTGTGATGCTCCACATGAGCTCTTATGACCCAAAGTCTGTTAATGTTATTTTTATTGAGGTAAACTACACTTATCTACCATTAGATGGCCAAAGAGCTCCACTCCCAAACATTCATCTCTCTGTGGAAAGAGAACTGTTGGCTTCTGTGGGAGGCTGCTAGAAGGTAAAAAGAAAGTCAGCAAGATAATGAGCAACTGTTCACTTAGTGTGTGTAACTCCTATGTTTATGCGTCACCATGGACACTACAGGTATAGGATTTACTACGTGGACGACCATTGGTCTTACTTGTAGCTCACACACACACACACACACACACACACACACACACACACACACACACACACACACACACACACGTGTTTAGCAGTGGATGAAACATCACTTCATGCAACAGCAGCAAGTTCAGCTCAAAAACATGTGAGCTGTGAAAATGCTCCATGAACCAAGAGCACGGACAGGCCCTTTAGGACATTCAAAGAGAGAAGAATTCATGGCTCTGTAGCCCCATTACCCAGAGTTGATGACACTGTGAATAGATTATTTCAATGGGAGGCTTGCTGGATTTCTACTTTGAACATAGTTCAACTTTTTGTCTGTTCCTGTATTATCTATTGTCCAGTAGATTTGAACTTGTATTGGTCATTCGTCTTGTGCAGTTGCCCCGTAGACAGAAACATTAGTCGAGGTTGTTTTCACCATTAAAAGGAAAAATGTATCAGTGTGCTCCAATCTTCTCTCCTTTTACTGTTTGACGTCCTCAACCTGAGAATCACCAGACCCAGCTGCACATTGTTGGAAGATGATTAGATGATCTAATATGCAGGATAGAAAAGACAAACAATGTCACATTTTGTTTAAATGCAGTACATAAGCCTAAAGAGAAGGTTTTTACATTGTCTTCATGGATTATTTCATCTTTGTACTTTTACTTCTGTTCTTTAAGTAATTTAAAGGTTGTACTTCAGTACTTCTGCTTGATTAGAAAAAAATACTCCTCTCCCATGTAGAAAAGGTTATTTACTTTACCTGGTAGACGCTTTTATCCAAAGCGACTTACAGGGAACTAGCGCTGAGTGTCTGGCTCAGGGACACACCTGGGGATGGGCTCGGAGTCAGGCTGGGATTAGAACCTACAACCTTCTGCATTCCAGTCTGACGCGTGACCCATTGAGCTACCAGGCCGCTTTTACACTTTTACTATAGTATTGAGTTTGTGTACTTTCTATACCTCTGGTAAGTATTCAACAAAAGTAAAGTCCATTTTGTAACATGCTGTAGAACCTGCAGTGTAACAACTTTGTGCTATATGAAATGATAAACTGTACTTCATTAGCCAATTCATGTATGGCAACATGAAGTGGTTAACGTAAAAGCAAAGAATCATTGCATTTAAAATAAAACATGGACAAATACAGACGACTAGTAACATAGACACAGTAAAAAACAAGTCAGAGTAAGATGGAGCCCTGAGGGACACCTCGTCAGATCTCCTTTATCAGAGTTAAAGCTCCGAGTCGAAGAAGAAATCCAGGCAATGCTTTTGCAGTAACTGTTTAATGGGTATCTCACATTTGGGTTTTGCAGCATGGTACTCAAGCTAGAAGCTAAAAAAAGGTGTTGCTGGCAAAGTGTCTCATATCTGATGTTTTGCCTTCATCTGTAGGTGCTTGGCAACAGCAACTTGATGCTGGGATACACGGAACTGTTATAATGTGGAGCTTAGATCTAATGTAAGACAACTAAAACTTTTCAAAATATAATTTTACATAACAAAACAACCCTCTAATTCATATCCCAGGAAGCAGATTGTGATGGATAAATAAAGTTTGCTCAGATTGAAATGATGGATTCATGTGTTAAACATACTTTAACATGCTTTATGTGGAGGAGAACACACAAGCTTCTTTGTGGGTGAGCGCACGCCGTCTGCAACTATCATTTCGTTCATACTCGTGTGAAGCCTGCTCCTGATCATGCTGTTGGTCCTTCTATTTTTCTCTCTAGATCATGAGCATCCAGGCTGCATGCCTCATACTGTCTCTCTTGCTCTTTCCCTCTCTTTTACGTATTTTGTCAAAGGGAGTTTTAGTGCTGCACAAAGAGGGTGTTCTCTAACATTCTTACACAGTGAGGTCTCAAACTTACTGAAGAGCCTTCATTTTTAAAACAACAAAATACAGTAAGCTTTCTTTATGTGATAAGTGATCCGTAGACTCAGCACTAAAGCATTAAAATGAGGACTCTAAATCCAAAAATGTGTCTTTATTACTGTCACACAATATAAAGGCTATGGGCCAAATCGGAGAATGTGGGGGAAACCCTTATGTGTACTTGCAGTTGACATGTGGAAGAAAACACAGAAACTAGAAAAAATTTTCACTCAGGTGTCAGCCAATCAAATGTATTTTCAGTTTTCCATATAACCGGGTTCCATCTTTGAGAGCAGGTCCAGTTTTCTTTAAAGAAATAAAGCCTTTGGAGCCCTAATGGTTTTAGTTTCCCGGATTATGCATCTGACCAAAACATATGTATGTCCGTCTGCCATTTCCTTATATCCCAGTAATTATTTCAGAAATTCTTATTAACTTTGAAGCTGGAGATTGGCACATTATGCAGTTAAACTGCCCGTATTAGTCTGGTCCTAGGTGATCTGGTAGAGGAGGGGGACTTTCTCTTATTTCCACACACAAATATATTCTACCCTCTGGCACTGGCAATTTATATTATTTGTACTGACAAATATTTCAATATCCACGTTGATAACCAGAATGTTAGTTCTTAGACTGGACACAGCCTGTTTTGGGACCTACCCATTGTCATGACCACACCCTCTATCTGTTAATAACCTTTTGTTATTGTAGACCTGTAAAACATCTCTAGACGTAAACTCTTGATGACATAAATACTAGACATATATAGACATACTGTATATATAGGATCTAGACACTGTGGGCTTCAGAATTGACTTCCAGTACTAGTTTTTTAAGCCTTGTAAATCCTGCATTGCTTTATTTTCCCTCCTGAGTATAGTCTGCGATCTGCTGAGCAGTTGTTCCAAACTGTTCAGCTGAAGACAGAGGAGAGCGGGCCCGGCTCTACGCTGGGGCAAGAGGGGGCGTGGCCCCCTTAAACAAACGTCCTGCCCCCTGGAGCAGCAACAGTCAGACTACAGATTGTGTTATTGATAACGGGTCAATTTAAGCAGTTTTTCAGTTGTCCTGTTGATGAATAGTTGCTGCATTGTGCCTGCAGGTGTTTTGTATTTTTCTCTCTTGAAAACGTAAGTAAAACATGTTTATGTCTAAATTAAGGTGATTTTTGTTTCATTTTTCCCACATCACGCAGCCAACAGCACTCATCGTAACTAAACTGAAACATTTACAGCCAATCCATGTGATCGGCCTGTGAGGACCTGTGTCTGTCTGCAAAGGGAAAAAGGAGCCTGTTGAAAGGAGAGTGGAGCTGTTCAGTTTCTTGCAAAACAAATGAGATTAAAACAAGACAAAAAAAGTTAAAATGTTCTGTTGTGTTCTACAAATTAGTTTGAGAATTGTAGGTAAAGACATGGTGAATTGTTTTTTTTTTTTATTACTATGCCAACACTTTTTCCTTTTGTTAATATTGGCAGTAGTGAGAAGTGTTATTGTTGGGTTTGAATATATTAGATATAGACCATTCAATTAAGGTAAATTTGAAGTTTTTAGTTGTTATAATCTGATGAGGAATATTTCATTTTATTTTTTGTCGTTTTATTTTTCAGTTTTCCCCCTGAGCCACCTTATTGTGGTCAGGGGGTTGTCGTGCTTCAGTGACCCTAAGAGCTACACCAGCAGAAGCTTAGCGTTCAGATGAGACCTCCAAGTTGGACAGGTCTTAGGGTAGAGGCCTGACAAAGTGAAATCCAATTACATGACAAAAACAGTTATCCAGAGCACCCCCACCCCTTTCCCGCCTCCGTCGCCACCTTGTGCCCCCTTCACATTTCTGTCTGCATTTCTGTCTGTCTAGAACCGGCCCTGGAGGAGAGTGTTTGTTATCAGGGATATTTGTCATTTTAGTATTTATTTTATTGACATAGTTTCTTATATGTGTATATTTCCTGCCATCTGTTTTCATTTCATGCGTAAAAGGTATTTTGTAAACTTGTTTTTGGTTTATTGTGTTATAAAAACTGAACTACTAAAGTGTGACTATTACAGCAATGTCTTTATGATGACATAATATGGAAAAAAACACATTCAAAGTCAGTGCTCTGAAAACTATGACACATGATGTGCAGCACCCCATGCCTTTCCCAGATGATGTCATGGTTAATACTGTGATGCAGATTGTACCGTGTCACTGTGAAATTATACAGAGAAGAGAAAGTAAAGGACGCAAAGCACACAACAACATTTGCAGCTAACATGCACACGAAGGAACAATTTTACACCCAGGCTAATGGATATTTTATCTAATCATCACCATAACAGTTTGAGTGTTACCACAGAACAAAAGGAAACACCCACTTGAATTGTGTGAAATTGTTTAACAGCTCCACCTACACCAGACACTATTTAAAGCAGATAACATCCACCAAAGTGTTGTGACTAATATGGCCACTGAAAAACTCCCTGAAGACTGGAAGGTGGCCTCAGGCTTTGAATCTTGTTTGTCCTGCCAATACTCGACATACCTTTTCACTTATTATGGCATGTAAAAATTGTGATGGGAAAAACAATGCAATAAAATTACATGTTGTACAAGGCTGGATATTCTGACATAGCAGCAAGAGTGTACCTCAATTTGTCAACACAAAGTCCACAAATACAAGTTATTTTTAGAAATATTACATTTATTTATAAAATAGATATATTAAGATTTTAGATTGTCATTGTGCAAATAGAGCAAATAAGAGCAGGCACTGTATAGAGCATTTTATAATGTCTGATAACAAATGTTAAGTATTTCATCCCACAGCACGAAAAACATTTCTGCACTATTACAAAAAGTGACCATAGAAAGGATAATAACTTGCATTGTGCTCCAAACAGAAAAACACAGATGATCAAATATCTGAAAGCACATTTATCCACAATACCTCAGCACTTGCAAGATGAAATGCAAACCTAAAAAATAAGACGTATGCCCAGAACTACACAGATGTATATCCCTCACTTCAGCCATGCAACAGAGCAAGCTGTAAATGTTGAACACTGGTTATTTATTATCCCTGCATTGCAAATCTGCTGCCATATACAATATACTGTACACACTTTTGTCTCAATTGAATCTTGAAAACTTTTTGACATAACAACCACCACTTTTGGCTTTTTGCAAGGAATCAACTGTCCCTACTGACCTCATATCTCATTTGAAAAAAGGATACAATCAGAGGTCACTGTACATGATGATACATTACTAAGTCCAGGGTCAAGGATTGAGAGAAAAGATTTTAAGACATTTGTTGTTATGCTTTCACAACTCTGTCTCCTTTTCTTCACCTTCACCTGCCTCTAAGTAATACTCATCATCTGTTGTTGTGTCCGAGGTACTGTCTGAAGACTCCTCAAAGGTGCTTAGGCTGGAGACATAACCTCTGGAGGGCAAATGTCCTCTGGACAGCTGGCTGTCCACTGGCTGTGGTGATCCTGGTGAGCTGGGAAAGGTAGGGGAGGACAGGCTGGAAGGTTTGGACATGCGTCTGGACACTGGTGACAGTGGAGGTGTTGGAGGAGGTGTTGGGGGACCCTCTGCATCCCATGCAAAAGGACAAGTGTTCAAGTTAGGGCTCCAATGGCAGGCTGGTGTTGAGGTTGTTTCAGGTTGAGAAATGGAGACCCCTGAGCTCCAATTTGCCAAGGTCAGTGATCGAGGAAGCGATCTTGATCTCATTTTCCCAGGGTCACTGGGGAAATAGGACTCTTTTGATTGACATTTGATTGTGGGCCTGCAATCATGCCCTGTGGTCCAATCGGATGTGAGAGACCACTGATCCAAGTTCTTGCTTGCACCCCCACAAGTCAAGGCAGATTCAGAGAGGTCACCAACACTCATGAATCTGGGCCCTGTTGAGATGCGCCCAGGTCCTGAAGGTCGACTTGACAGTACGGAACTTACAGAAAAAGACTTCCCAGGCTCAATTCCATATTTTAAGTCTGCATAGGAGGATGCTAAGCACTCCTTGTCCTGTCCTGGATCTGCACTTGGAAGACCTGTGGATGCATGACTTCTTCTTGAAACGCACAGACTGATTCCCTCCCCTGGGTCACATGGTGAGGAAGATTCCTTGCGACGCTGCAGTTTTGGGCTGTAAAAAACACTGTCATCTGTTATATCAGGTGAGGAAAATGGGGATGGGGAGAGGGGTGAAAGAGAGGAGAACGGGGAGAAGGGGCTCCGGGGGCTGGATGCGGTCTTCCTGGACTGAGCAGAATAACCACCAGATGGGTTAGAGCTCCTTCCAGGACTTGGATCTCTAGAAAAGAGAAGCTGGTTTGTTGGTTTATAATCATTTTTAGGGTCTTTGTAAAAGTCAAACTGGTGCACTCTTGGGCTGTGAACCCTCAGATGAACTTGGTCAGTCTCTTGAGTTGACTCATCTGGCCAATCTGAGAACTGATCTCCTGGCACCGGTCTTCTGTCAGCTGAAAGTGGTATAATAGTGTATTTGTTTTGGGTCCATCTACTTGTTCCCTCTGTTCCTTTGTCCTTCAGCACCACACCCGGTTCTTGCTTTTGCTCCTCTAGTGTTTTGGTACTCTCCATAGTGTTATCACTGACACTGCTAACATCACTTGATCCACTAACAGAAGGCGTCTGGGAGGCTCTCTTCCATTTCCATGGAAAGGAGGGATCATCATCAGATCGTTTATTGCTGAATGTTTGTCTCAGTCTGTTAAGAACCTGGTCCATTTTGTTGTTGGTCTTGTGGGTTCTCTCTGAGTCTGACCTTGTTAAATTGGAGTTTGGGGTAATGACACTTTTCTTCAGTGCAAACCGGCTTTTCCTTGGGCTTTGTGTATTGGGGCTCTCTACTGAAAAAAACCTGCTTTTACCCAGCACACTAGCCTTAGTTTTTCTGTTGCCGCTTCCTTCATCCCACAACTGACTCTCTGTCGAGCTGCTTCCACTGGAGCTCTGATCTGAGTGACTATGTAGTTTACCCGCCTCTTCCTTACTTTTCACTATATATGGCTGTTGACTTAATTTGGTCTTCACAGAAACTGTTGTGTTTGCAGTATTTTGTAAAGGTTTAGGTGTGGTGTTTACTGAGGCATGAGTAGCTGTATCTACTTTAGATTTTATGCTGTAAACCAGTGTCTCAGTTACACATGTAGATGAGGGGTTGTGTGCACTATGAACTCTGTTATCAACAAGTAATATCTGACCATTCTGGTGACTGTGGCTGCTATTCTTTCTGTGATTATTGTTGGCTTGATTGGCTTGTGAAACCTCACACTTTAAACGGTCTTGGCTTGCAGTTTTGTTTTGGAAAGGCTGGGGTGGGCTGATAGGCAATGTAGTGGATTGGGATGTGGGTAAAGTCTTCACTGCAATTGCGTCAGTATTTACAGAAGGTTGTAGGTTATAAACTGGCTGAGAGGTTTGTTGGAAGAGGGGTGATCTCAGCATTCTAGTCTTAGTTTCGTCCTGTGATGATCTGCTAGACATAAGACTGGAGTAAGGTGGTGAGCTATAGCGAAGCTTATAACCACTTGAAAAATCAGGAGGGAGGGACAGAGGGGCAGAAGAACGGCACTGGACTGTGGCAGACTGCACTGATTGTGTCCTCTCCTTCCTGGGTGTAGTTAAGGCTGGTCTTCCCTGATCAAAGATCTTAGTGTCACTAGACTTACTTGCTTGCTTAGTTCTTTCTTGCTCTCTAAATTTTAAATCAGCAGATTCAGATGATAAGGATCGAAACTTCCCTCCATTCCCCACCTGAATGCTAGAGATTTTGGGGGTAGGTGAGCAAAGAGGAGACATACTTTTGGTTGGACTGTTTGATCTTAGAAAATTGAAAATGGATGGTGCTCTAACACTTCGGGGCGATCTGGGTGGAGATAGAGGGTTTGTTTGGACTTGAGATCGATCTGGTTTTTCTAATGTGATGGGCTCAGAATTCTGATGATCCACTGAGTCCTCCCATGTTACTCGTCTGACTTTCTTTCCCTCTACCCACAGTTTCTTTTGATCTCTTTCTGGACTTCTTGAAAACTTTGACCCTTCACTCGGGCTAGATGTTTCTGAGAAGCTGTGGCTGGTGATGACTGGGGTTGCAGGCGGGGTTAGGAGAGAGGAGATGGTGACAGTGGTGGGAGAAGATGTAATGGCAGAAGTGACAGGATTAGTTCTTAAGCATAGACTGGGGACAGTTGTAGCTGCTGGATCACTGCCAGTGGTAGAAGATGAGGTGGATATAGTGAATACGGGGCTGCACTTTGTTTTAGAGAAACCACTGAGTGTGGGAATCAGACTGGATGCTGTTTTATGGCAGAAAGGTTTAGGAAGGGAGGCATAACTTCTCTCAAAGCCAAGAGGTGAGGCTGTGTTGGTGAATTTGGGTGTTTGGAAAGAAGAGCCAACATGTGATGAAGTATGCATATTAGTCTGAAATGAAATGGGATGGGAATTAAAGGAGGAACTAGTTTTGGTGTTTAGGCTTGGGGGAAGAGCAGAGGTATTTTTAGAGGTAAGAGCTTGACTGTTAAAAGTCATGGTGGTAGCAGAAAGAGGCGGTTTGGTAAACCTTTCAGATTCCTTGGTATGAGGAGATGTGGGGATGCTGTTGGATCTGGATGAACAATGACTATTTTTAAATGTGCTGCTGCTCTCAGTGGGTGTATTTGAGCTCCTTAGATTTAGTAAAGGAGGTGGTACATTTTCTGCAAAGGCATGATTACTTGTATCATGCTTGTTGAGATCCTTAGCGTGACTCAGTGTTGGTTGTGCTGTAGTTCTGCTAATTTTAGAACAAGACAATGTACTGGCCAAACTATGAAGCTCTTGTGGTTCTCTGTTGTTTAAATTGGAGTCATAATGCTGTGCAAACCTATCTGACATGTGTTCAGGTGAATCCTCTGTATTTCTTTGTTTGACATTCTGGGTTCCTCCCTGTGTCTTCATATTACCTTTGCAAACTGACTCTGTTATGTTATTGTTGTCTCTGTTATTGGGGGTTTGACTGCTAAATCTGTTGTTGTCAGTTGGACAGGGAGTGTAGCTATAATCATCACAGGGTTGAACTATGGGTGTGTTTTGCTTGTCTTTGATATTGGTTGTATCATTGGCGGTTAGAGGTGAACTGGCTTCCTGGGTAACTTGTTTCCAACAGGAGTTGGCTGTCAGTGTTGTTCTTGCAGGAAATGAGTGGGTTTTTACAAGGGCAGAGTATTCATATAGAGAATGTTTGGGAGAGGCGATTGGGTTATCTGAGAATAGGTTTGCATTTGTGTGCTGCCTCCCAGATGATTCTCTACTTAGAAATGAATGTTTGGAACATGTAAGAGTGGACTGTGTTCTTCCTATTGTTTGAGGGTGTTGGGTAACTAGTGTGTCTTCTGCGTCTTTGCTTATGAGTGAAGATGAAAAGAAACGATTTTCAGATATGTTCCTTTCTCTATGACTGGAGGATAACGGGGAAAGGCCCAGCCCGGTTTCAGTTGTCCTGGACATGGATGATGGAGAGAGGAGGCATTTTGACTTCTCTTGCTCATTATTATTGAGAAAGGTTTGAGAGAGGTGTGTTGTGGACAACTTCCCATCCCGATCACTAGGCAAACTGGTTAGAGGAAAAGGGTTTCCCTCAGTGAGGGTGGAGGCTGCATTAGAACTCCTGGTATTGGAGCTCATTCTTCTTAAAGACAGAAGCATACTGCTGGTTGTTGGTTTAGAGCTTAAAGCTGAGACTCCCCCTTGACGAACAGTTTGTGGAGTTCTTTTTTGTTCATTTGGGTAAAGGGAGAGGGGAGACAGTGGCGATATTGTGTCTACTGAGCTTAAGGATCTTGCATCAATTTTCTTGTTGCCCAGCCTTCCAGAGTTTACATCCAAGGAGACAGACTGGATCATTTTTCTCTTACATTCATAGTCCAAGCTTGCAGGACCACTCTTACTTGACCAGCCCACTGTATTGTTCCTGGTCCCCAGAGCTGGGGCTCTCACTTCTGTTTGTGATCTATCTGTTAGCAGCCTCTCCACATTATGTTGGTATTGAGTCTCCTGAAAGTATTGTTCTGCACGGTTTAGTGCCCTGTTTGTCACATCCTGCAGATTACCCGGGGCTTCTGAAGTGCTTGTTCCCTCACATCTCTTGTTCCGTCGTAGTCGGCCACTCCAGTGTGGAGCAAGAACTGTCACCACAGTGGAAGACAACATGGTTACAGGACTGGACAGCTTATCCAGTTCCTTGTGTTTCTCAAGCTTTGTAAGGTCCGCTATATCTGATCCAGAGCTATTGCTTCTTGACCCACATGGAATTCTGTGCATGCCACAGTCACCATTTGAGATGCTCTGATTTATATCCAAGTCCGTGGTAGTCTCAAGTTCATTGCAAACAACTGTGATAATGTCTTCTTCCTTCTTGGTCTGAAATGGTATACTCTCTGATTCTGGATAGGCACTAGCTGTTTCTATAGAGGTGTCATGTGGTGATCTTTGTCTGTCAACCTGTTAAAAGAAGAAGAATTACTGCAGACAAGCAGATGGTATATTAATTAATTAACAATTGCTCAAGCAACTGCAACAATTTACCCATAATGCATTTAATTATTAATAAAATAAAATAAAATGTAATGTTTAAATTTTAGAAATTGTAGAAAAAAATTAACCGATTTTTCTGTGTAACAATTTATTAGATTTTTGTTTCGTAACCACAGATCAATTTTGTCAAATTCTATAGTTAGCTGAAGTTAACTTCATCTTATCACATCATACAAATGCAAATTCTGTGCACAGCAAAGTAAAAGGTATCCTGGCCTTTAAAGTAACTATGCAACGGTGAAATGCTTTCAAAAATATAAAAGGTTTGCTGTTAGAAACCAGAGATTTGCTTAAGCTTTAGTTCCCATGGTGTATCTTTTTAAGCTATTCAGACCTTGAAAAACAGGTTATTTTGTAAGGCATAAGATATTTCCAAGGACACACACACCCTTCTAACTAACTTAAGAACAATAATCAAAAGTATGCAGTGTCACATACTATGTTGTTATATGTTGTTCACATGAAATTCCAGTGGCTCTGAAGTTGTTGCCTCAAATTAAGTGAATTTGTACACCAGTCTCCCATTGACATTATTAGGACTGTTAAGGATCCTTACCTGACAAGTGCCGTTCTCAGTCTCAAACCTCTGTGGTTCTATCAACCTGCCAGAACAGAGAGAGTTGAAATAAAAACCATTAGACACTAGTTTGGATTACACTTGTTACTTAGCTATAGACTGAAACACAGTCTGCACAAACTGCTATAGTTTCCCAATATACAGTATGAATTATGAGCTATGACTATGGAACGTCTTTGATTACATATTCGTTACACACTACATGGCTGTGTGTAACGATACTCACACAGTGTATTAGCAATGTCAACAATGAAGCCAATATAGAATAGATGACAGATATGAACTGTTGTATTGTACTCTCAGTTATATACAATGGACCCCTTACTTGTTTGTGAATCATTAAATAAACCTGAGGTGGTGAATTGTGCGAGGTCTGATACTGAGATAGGGAAAAAGATTAGTGATACTTGTTGGGAAAAAAAACAGGCGTTAGGTTTCACCTAGCAAGAATTCACTTGCCTTAGGACAAACCAGCTAACAACATAATGAATATGTTAAGATATAAAACTGCAAAAACTAATGTATCTGAAATGCCAATAAATACTTTAGATCTAATATTTGGTCTCAAAGGAATTGTATGTCACACTCACACACACACACACACACACACACACACACACACACACACACACACACACACACACACACACACACACACACACTACTGTGCTCTACTGTAATGTGTTTGAGTGATTACATGTCTAACATTTACCACAATAATGCTGAGCAGCAGGACGATCCACATTCTCCCGCTCTGCCCATTGTTTTGTACTAAACACTTTTCCCACTGTCACTTGTGCACTGTAGTCACACCTCAGAAACTTTTGTACCTATTTGGTAGCACATGGCTCACACATGCACGTCCTGTGCACACACAAGATCACACATTGAATGCTACAGGTCTATATAAGGTCATGGTGGATGAAAAGACTGCAGGTGACTCACAGACAGTTAAAGAGGCGGGGCTTCACTTAAACAAATAAAGCCAGATCAATGACCTTTATTGACTGGTCTATTGAAATTACTGGAACACAGTGGCACACGTACTATAGGCATGCAGCAAAGCTAAAGAAAAAAAAACTGCAGCACATGTTCAAACCCTCTCCAATAATATAACATAAATAATATTCCACAAAAACTGAGAATTCAAGTTTAACACTTTAGCAGGGGGGGAATAGCCTTCTTTTCAGTAACTCTTTACAGAACAGTGAGTTTGACCTGTTGTTTTTTATTGCAGTGCACAAAGTTTTGTACTATAACATTCTGCAGTCTTTATTGGTCGGTTGTTATGTGTGGATTGTATAATCTGGAGTTTTGTTAAAAATGCATGGGACTGAATGCTGTAATGACCGACTGATGAAGGCTGATTTGACTGAATAGTCTGTGCTGATGTGAGACACTTTCACTCAATAAATAGGAGACATCACAGTGATGGGTGTGTCTTGTGTACTTTAAAGCCTAACCTAAAATATCCTCTCATAATTCTCTTTTCTTGTACTGCTGATTTGAGGAAGCACTGCTGCGCAAATAAAAAAAAACAGCCCACAGGTAGATCATTTGTGATACTGTATGGTACATTAACTGTAGGAATGTAAAGTCAGGCTTCTCAAAAGGAGAGGAAGAGCTTGATGACTGCAGTAAATATTTGGATCCTGTTCTTCTTCTTTGAGGACCAGAGCACCAAACACCCTGAAGTGAATTAACACATTTGGAGCAGAGAACCATTATGTCTCACTGGACATGATGAAGAACAGCAACAGACCAGTGAAAACAGGAAAGATGGTGGATCGCATGAGATAACTGCAATGAGAGCTTAAATAGAGCCATCATGTTTCTGCTGAAGTTCAGGAAATGTCCATATTGAAATTAATAGTCTATTTTCTTCAAACAACACACTTACTGTCTGGTTGGCAAACCAGTTGATTGTTAATGAGAACTGAACCAGTTCTCTATCTTGGTAAAAGCAATATGAGTGCCCTGTAAATTATTGAACTATAGATGAAGAAAAAAAGTATCATGTGTGTCAGTGATGAAGGTCACCACTGAATGTCATCTTGCTTTCCGCTCTTACCTGTGTGGACTGAATTCTGGCTTCTTCTTGAGTTTTTCTTCTAGTTTGCCAAGACTCAGATTATTGGAAAGTGTTAAGAAGAAAGAGGATGTGAATATAGGACCAGCAGGCTTCTGGATCTGGGCCTCTGAATCCCCACAGTGGGCAGCTTCCACCTTCTGTCTCAGTCTGTCTGCACCAAATATTAGTACTGCAATAGATTCACAATGGCTAATTAACTTGTGGTAACGTCTTTCAATGTCAGTGTCTACAGTGAAGCTGATTGAAATTAATAAAAATGCTATATCCAACATCATGAGTCAGATGTGTGCATGTTTCACCTTTGTGTGTTCCCTCCTGTGTGATGACTGACAGGCGACTGTCCGGGCCAGTTGGGGTCTCGTCACCATGATGATTGTCCCGCTGTAAGTGGTCAAATGCTTCATCCTGCTGCACTCTGCAACAAACAAACATGAATTCTAAAGATAAATGAATCCTTTTAGTCATTCACTAATGCACAAATGCTAATGATTTAATGGTTTCAGCCCTTGTGCCACCACAAAGTGCTTTTATAGTCCACGTGTTTTGATTCATATTTATGCGTTTATATCCTTTCACAAGCAGCAAAATGCATCAGAACCTTATCAGGCCTTAATTATATCAGTCCGACAGTAACAATATTTACCTTCCTCAGAGAGTCTACAGAAAAAAACAGAAGCAGCCCATCCTCCAGAGGCACTGTAGTCCAAACATGTAGTCACATCCATGCACAATAAATCAATTAGTCCCTAGCACCTCTTACAGTAACCTGTTATGCTGTGCACTAAATTCCAAACAGTGCTCTCTGTCTGTTGTAATCTAACTTCCACAGTAGAGGCAGGGAAATGAGCCTATCGCTGCCACTGCGCTTGACGGATAAGCTGTGGTTATATAAGAATTCCTCTCCACTCACTCCTCACTTTCTCTTACAACCGGACTGCAGATCTAACACACCCACTCACGCGGTCACTAAAACACCCATATGTACATTTACAATCTGACGCTGAACCCGCTCTGCGTGCCAACTGTTGATGACACCAGAACAAAGAGATGTGAAGGAACGCAGCAGCACAGCGTTTGCTGGATAAACACAACCGTGCTAAATGACAGCAATTATCTGTCCCAGGACATTTTCACTATTTTCATTTCAATTCACTGACTCATAGGTAGTCTGCCTTTTTGGATCCACAGGCTTTATGCAACATGTGGCGCACTGTGTGATCACAAGCTGAGGTGTTTTGATTTGATGAGCCGATCATTTAGAGTTCTACCTCTCCGTATCCACCTTGCCTTCAGGGGCGACTCATTGGCTTCATTAAGAGCATAATCTGTGTGCAGCTATTACAAAAGCCTGACATGACATGACATGACACAAGGGAGAAGCAGAGAGCACTGTGAGGAAGGAGGGAGAAAGCCAGATGATCATGCCAATACACCTTCCAAGCGGGATGGCACTGAGTGTTTTTTTTAATCCTACCTGTGCCCGAGGCAACAGAAGAAATCCTATAACACCCCATTAATATTTGTGCTTGTAAACTTCCAGGTGAGTGTGTTTAGATCATATAACCAATAAGTGATAGGCTTCTGATGTGGAGCATGAGGAGCTGCTGTTTACACACATTCAGCCTTAATGTTACAGTGACTGGTATCAGGCTTGTTTTCACTAGCTTAGCTTCTGATCTTCATCGCTGACTACACCTACAGTTCCGCCTTAGCTCAAAGGTACGGAGTGTCTGAAATCTGCCATCACAGGAATTTGACAGTAGATTTATAAGCAGTCAAGCTGTTCTGAACCTTTGTGATGTGCCGCTGAAGCCCAGTAGAGGTTTTTCACTCACGTCACCAAGTCATGTGACACTTCATTTTGGCCACCGTCTAGGACATCGTCTTGCTAAGCTGTGGGTGTTTACGCAGAAATGTTTATCATTGCGCCAAACAGGCTGGACTCCTGTCCTGTCTACTGGTGTCGTTTCTCTGCACGGTGAAAGCTGCCAGAGATGCACTACGTGGACAAATTCACAGAGTTAGAGACAAATGACTCAGATCTTTTCCCTCCCGGCATGTTTACCGAGATTCTAAAATGTGATCCAACACATGTACCAGGTTTTGACTGCTCTGATTTGTATCATTATGTGGTGTTTATTTAGTTATTAAGTTGTTTTGTTTAAAGTAAATGTAGACGGTTATGAAAATGTCAGGGTATGGCACTTAATCAGCCATAAGCCAGCGCTCAAACTCATCTTTTGTTTGTCTAAGACTTATCTAGTTCAGCTATCTCTAAATATCCATCCATGAGAATGTTCTCCTTTATGAAAAAAAAAAAAAAACACGAAACAGCAAAATGTCGGGACAACCGGCATTATGTCCAACGCGGCCAACAGTGAGGTGCCATGTGCAGGTCTGCACACTAACTTCTTCCACTAGTAGAACTGATGTTTCCTTACTGAAGGTTTTAGAAGCACAATGCTTAGGTGCACTACTTAAGAAAATTCACATTTTTTCATCCTATCTACTATACTGACAAATGTTTTGGTAATCAACAGACACTTTGTCAGTACTTTAAGAAAAAACACCATTGAGCTAAATGCTACTTTGTTAGATAAACACAAAATAATACATTTATAAATGTAAGCATAATGGCAATGTGAAGAATGTGATGCATTCTGAATCCTGCCTTTAACTGTCCCAGACCTAACCTAACCGTAATTCATAATTAATTATTATGAATTAAGTCCCTTTATTCAATTTGATATTATAAATATATTTATCTACATATATCATCAGCTGTCTCAGACAGAAAGTGACCATGTTTAAGATACTGTGTGATAAATTAGGTTGAAAACAATGATCGCTTTCTGCATGTTTCTGATGGTTTAATAGGTGTTTTGTAGGACTGGATCCAGACATCTGGATATTTGTTCATTAGATAGACATTCAGTTTTCAATTTGATATTCAAATATTCTTTTTGAGTTGATTTTTGTTTAACACTTTAAACCAGGACAAGACGAAAGCCGAGTGGAAGCGAGCCATTAGACACTGGCAACAGAAAAAGAAGCTGACTAACTAATCTTCCTCACACACAACAAGAAGCGTGTAGAGGATGAGCTGAAGGCTTAATGAGTATAACTATCTGATTATAATTTATTTGGTCAGTGGCAGGAACTGAATGTTTACTCGTTTATGAAAATGTTTGTGCAGCTTATTACAGCTACACTTAGTACATCCTCTATCCTCCCCGTTATTCATAGGAATGTAGCTAATTATTTTTTGTAATTGTCAAATATTTTTACAATTCTAATCAAGTCAAAAAACAGAAAATGCTCATGATAGTACATGAGTACATAAACTGATATCTTCAGCTAGACAGTCTGGCCTGTCCAACAAACAATACAAAACCAAACATATCCTATGAACAATGATTTCAAAAGTACCAAATCCTAAACCCTAAATCCTACAGCAAATGTTTAACATTTGTCTTTGAAAAAGTAACTTAACCTGTGGATTACCAAACATGAGGATGATTTCTTCCTTCTTTGATTCACTAATAGATGGAAAAATGGCCCTAACAACACATGACTGCAGTGGTGGGTCTGTGGTTTGCACTGAAGACTCCAATGATGTTTGCAAGTGCACGGCACAAAATTCACTGGCGTCTTCCAGCTTCCTCTGTTTTTCAGTCTCCACTGAAAGTTAAACTGATGGTTTCTGAGGTTTGAGGGTTTGATGTTTGAGGTTGGTCATTTGAATGTTCCTATCAGGCTCAGGAAAATGATAATGACATTCTATAATAGACTAATCAATGATAACATAAGTTGTTCTACTACTGTCATTTCAACTGCAAAGCTAATGTGTCAGGTTGGTGACGCAACTGGAAGCTTATTGGTTATTGTGACAACTGTACTTCATAGCAGTTTATAAATGTGTGCTGATTTTACCTTATACACATAAATATGTGGCTATATTATGAGATATTTTGTTAAATGACACAGTGAACTGGTTCTGCTCCTTCAGAGTAACACACTTGACCTGTAATCTCGTGTCAGTGCTGCAGCAGTGTAACATGAGTCCTGTCAGTGAGCCATGTCTCCGTTTGTATTTATGCTTTGTGATGACTTTTGCTGATGACTAATTGTTCTGTTTGAAAAGGCACTTTCGGCTGCTGCATTATGTCCACTGTGTTTCTCACACAAGCATGTTGGCGTATACTGCACTGGAGGTCAGCCTGGCTGTGGGTGTGTGGGAGTGTGTGTGTGCGCACACATATCTGGCAGCTAACACTTACATAAGCACAAGGATCCAGTCCGAACAGTGTGGGTGTGTGCTCAGCACTGACAAACTCGATGTAATGTTTCAACTGCTGCAAATGATTTACAGCCTAAACTTCTTTTTAAGATTAACTTGACGAATACTTAATGACTCTGCAATGATAGCATGACTGGTAACAAAGGTGATCAGGGCACGGAGAGGCTTGTACTGTCTGCTGCCACACCTTCAGCCTGTCAGCTGTCCTGCAGAACTGTTTATCTTGCAGCCTATAGATGGTTATCGTATACGGTAGATATGTTTGAACGAGATTAGCAGGAGGATGTGATAATAAAGAGAGGGAGAGCTCTGGACATGCACAGGCAGCAGTACTGTGTATCCATGGTAATGACTATTGTACTGCAAGCCTGGATGTGCATGTATGAGCTCGCCTGCTAAGCCACTGAAGCTGAACTGCACCAAAATAACCTAACCTGGTTTACTGCAGCCTGATGATAGTCAGGTGTGTCACAGAGACATATAACATATAATTATACACATATGTGTGTATCACATGTGCATACATAACTAACTAACTAACACAGCTATAAAAGTTCAAAACCCACGTTCAGAGTAAAAAGAATGTATATAAAGTTAATGAAAGCCCACATACGTCACGTTTTATGAGCTGGAAAAAGAGAAAGGCAAAAGACAAGACATCACAAAAACTACATACAAGATATCCAAGTAAAATCCACACGTTTCCACACGTTATTACCGCCTCCTCCTGCTGTCAAATACAACAAGCTCAATTACACAGCAGCTGAACAAACAGTGAAACTTAGAATGACTACACTGTCTTTATGCCGAACTGACTAGAATGAAGTCATGAATAGTGAAAAGTTATATGTGTATTAAAGTTACACACATGTACGCCAGATAAGCACCGCGCGTTAAATACATAGTTTTTATAAAAGGAGTTCGGCGTGTGCTTCACTTCCATTTTCAGAATGGCTCGCGTCGCGAAAAAAAAAGTCTCCAGCAAAGCAAACGGAGATATCAAAAAGTCCGTAGCAACGTTTGGAATTTCAACAAGAAGCACATAAACACAGTATAGATATAAACGAGCTGCTAGGTGCCATTAAAAGAGGGTTTTTTTAGGTTTTGAACTCACCGTGCAGTGGCCGTCGGCGCTGCGCTGGGCTCAGCCGTAGCTCTCTCTCCTCCTACTACTCGCAGCTTCGACTCTCCTGCGTCACTTGTTGACATCCTATTTTAACCGGTTCAAACGCCTTCAGCGTTCAAGCTGACAAAACAGAGCATCTTTAAAGCGCAGTGTGGGAATTTACGGGCAGGCCTCACTGTGTTCAAGCCGAGCAGTGTCAACGTGGAGGTTGAAGTTCAACACCTGCTCTTCACACGCAGGTGAATCAGTCAGTCAGTGAGTCCAGGCTGCGTCCCTTTCTCTGGAAACCTTCCTGTTTCCTTCTCAGGACACCGTGCAGCCGCTTGGTGCTCAGTGATGGTTTGTTAATTGCTACATACTGGACATGCATGTGTGATTTGTATCATAAAGAAATAAAACGTGTCCTCAGGTGCTTCCAGATGCTTTAAAACAGTCCCAACAATCCCGCATTCCTCAGCCTGTAATCAGTGGAGCAGTCCAGTCTGTTTCTGTATCTCATGGCCTTTGTCCACTGGGGACATGAACATTAAACTTGCTGACAGCAGTTTGTACAGATTTGTAAGTGATTATGTGTTTGATAAGTGATACACAGCTCCTGTGTGAAAATGATTTTTCTCTTTTGCTTTACAAAACAGGTCAAACACGTTAGGAGTGATTTTGTCTGTCAGACTCCCACACACTCTGCCTCCGCCTAACAGCCAGTCTTCTCCAGCCTCTGCAGGAGGATCAGCGCCCCCTTCCTGTTCTGATGTCTGCTGGAACAATGATGGGGCGTTTAACGTGGTCTCATTTACATCCTGAGCAGTGAGAAGCCACAGTGAAAATATATAGTGCAGCAGAGGTGGCAGAAGCACACAAACGCAGTACAGCTCAGTAGAAGTAGAAGAACCACTTCCTAACTTTTCTTAAGTGTGTCTTCCAAAATGTACTTTATGTACAAAAGTTCACTGAGTTACCGAAAACTGTTCTGTGGAGAAATAAAGTACATTAACTGACTTTCTAAACCAATTGTATGTAGTCAAATTCAGATAATTCTTCACTTCATTCAGGCACCGTCCACCCCGTCAGACTGAAGTTAAGTAAGTGACTAAGTAACATTTACGTCCATACAACATGCTTGTACTCCTCTGAAGTATTTCCATTCTTACAGTTCACAAAAACAAGTGTACTTTTACTCCACTGCATTCATTTGGAGAGCTTGACTAGTTACCGTTTTACAGATGTGAATTCACATGCAAAGCGACTTACAAGAAGACACAAGCAATTACAATAAGGAGGATAACATGCTAAGGCGTTGTTAACCGCTAGATTAAGGTTTTTTTTTGCTCAGTCTGTGGAAATGTTTGTAATCAGAAATAATAAAGTCTTCTGCGAGCCAACACGCCTTCACACTTTTACCTGTTGAAGAAGAGAAAACTATTTTGAAGTTATTTGAACTTTCCTGGAGTATTTTATTTTTGTGTTACGTTTACTCCACTACATTTAATTGAACATCATTAGTTACTTTTTGCAGGATTCTGTTCTTATAAAAATCATGTATAAATATATATAAATAATTAATGAATAGACCTCCTGTTACTATATAACGTTTCAAATCAGCTCCACCTTTACTGACTGTTCCACAGTCTGTAGGTACTAACACATTTATAATTTCCATTTTTGTATCTTTATTACTTGAGTAGAAAAAGTTAAGTGTGCTTTTACTTGTATTTCTCTGTGCGAGTACTTGCACTTTAACTTGAGTAGTGTATGCTGTCCAGTGCAGTGAAGAGTGCTCTGAGCTGTACATTGGAGAGACAAAGCAGCCGCTTCACAGGAGGATGGC
>JAUYWH010000012.1:27040660-27056459 GCA_034779795.1 Ctenopoma multispine | reverse complement strand
GAAGAAAGAAGTCCAGTTGCCATGACTCAATCCTCAGACTACTTTACCTGGATGACTGAGAATCTTCACAGACTTGAGTAGAGAGTTTGTGTACTTCACACGCCTCTGTAGTTTGCTGCATCTCGTGGTCTCTTGATGCTTTTTGCAGCTTTGGGACAAACCCTGTAACAGGGAGGGCATCTGCCCACGCTGTAGATCTGCTCCCGGTTGGTGCAAAATCACTGTCTTAGCAGAATACTTATACTTTTGCATTTAAAATATTCCAGAGAAAGTTTTAGTTGTGCTTGTGGTGTACAAGTTTAGACGTGTGCTTGCACTTCTAGTTGACTGTGTGTACTTCTGACAGAGAAGTCTGTACAATCCTGAGCTGCACGCAGAATTTCGTGCAGTGATGTGACAGTGAAGGTGTGAGTCACCATCAGTGCTGAGTGGAGACTGATCCAGGCGCAGTGTGAGAGGAAACCAGACGAGGTCAGTGTTGTGTCAGAGAAAAACTAAAAAGCCGCCTGGATGAGTCCAGCAACGGCTCAATGATGATGTTGGACGCCTCAACAATCACATAATAATTACTACAGTGGAATTAGGATGTAGAGTCTTTCATTACAGTTGATATGCGTTGCGATTCAGTGTTTATAGGCAAAAGGCTATGATAACAAAATTATAGTTAACAAAACAAGAAATTATATTTTTTCTCTCTTTATTTCTATTTATTTTCTGCTCGGTGTTTTGCACTGATGCGCCTCTGTCACATTTCAGTGTCTCCAAAAGGATTTGTCCTTCGCAGTTATTATTAATAAGTGTGTGATTTGCTGGAACCCCCCCCCCCCTCTCTCCCCCCCTCCCCCCGCCTCCTCCTCCTCCTCCTCCTCCTCCTCCTCTCCTCCAGAGGATGCAGGACAGTGTGGCTGGTCCTGAGCTCAGACGCAGACGCGGGCGCGACACTCGAGCTCCGGCTGCTTTTCTTTTTTTTGGGGGGGGTTTCTGGCTTTTCACCTCCACTCTCACTGATTGACTCTCTCACTCATGATAGGATGGCAGAACTCGGATTTGCACGTTTTACATGAATTTAATTATGGTTCAAATCTACATTTTCACGGAGCTGAAGCTGCGATTTCATTCCAAACCTGACAGGAGCCTCTCAGCGTGATGGATACACATGAGCTCGCAGTGCTGAAACTTTTTATCGTTGGGATTTTGGGTGAGTATCGTGATATTAATATATTTTTTGTTTCCTTTGTTTGTTGTGTAAATCACAGGACGTGTGATCACCGGTGTGCTAACGCATATATCCAGCTGCAGGTTGCACACCACCTAGATATTTAGGACACTGAGCAGAAACACACATGCACACTCAGAGCCTCAGTGTGTCAGGCTGCAGAGAGAACATAGAATTAACAGGATCGTCGGTCATATCTCATCTCACATGCAGTGAGCGGGGGAATGTACTGTACCGCTGCACCATGCCCCAGTGCGCAGACCTGACCTATATCGTGGCCAATGGGAGTTTCAGGATCTGGCTCATTAGCAGGTTGTACAAGGATGAAATCATGTATGAAATTATGTTTCATGTGCTGCAAAGTTGGAAGTGATTAGCCCACATACTAGTTTAACTGCTGTCAGGACTGTTACAGTGATGATCCAGATGAGTTAAAGTATTAATGCTGTAATATTTCCCTGTGATCATTACCATCAGCAGGACAAACAGTACTAATTCAGACACACAACTCTGTCCTGGATGTGTTTAACTAGGCTGAAGGCTCTTACAGAACTGAGCTGTGTCTGGTGCCTTGTGCTCCGACACTGATTGAAAATGTCTGGCCTGACTCAGGTGTGGACACATAAGCCAGGTGATACAGGATTTCATTTTCAAGCTCTGTAGTACAGAAAGAGTCAGACGTGTTCCCCTAGCTTGGATCTAGTTTAGAAAATCCTTTTAAAGCATTTTAAAGAGTTAAGCGTGTGGTAAGCAGGAGGATGTGGTCTGTGCCTGGTCAAGATCTGCAGCCTGTGCTCCCCTGGATCTCTGCCATGCAACAGCTGTGGCCCTACAGCACTGTGCGGCCAACTAGCTTACATGTTTTTTTGGACTCATGCTGTTTCTAGTATCATGGAAAATGGAGAATGTTTGAGCAAACACACTCATATTGATGTTTTACCTCTGACATGGTTAAATGGGGCATTTTCCTGTGGCTGCTGCTGCTACAGCAGTGCCGGGTTTAATTCCCACGCTGTAAAGACTTTCAGCAGAGGTTTTTCTTTGACAGCTCCTGTCTATAGACGACAAGACTTTCCAACAGAAATTCTCTTTTGTAAAGAGAAAGTGAATTACCAGATGCAACAAAGATAACCAGCGCCGAATGACGCACTGTTAAGGATGCGTGATGTAGCAGAGATCCCCATCTGCAGCGCAGAACAAAAGTGATTCCACAAACCGCAAAGCATCTGCTTAGCCTAGTAAACGTCTATAACACTCTCTCACAGTGGGGGAAATGCTTCGGGGGCCTGCTGTTCCTCAAAACATTGTTAATATGTGTTAAAGTTATCATTGTAAAATGCTATTTATACACCTGTAGTGAGAGTTCAGGGTGTGGGATCCTCTCAGCACATGTGCTCGATGCCTTGATGCTGGACTGTTTCTTTGCACGTAGAGGTTGTTTATCACATGCACACTCCAGGGTGGAAATTCTTTTAAGTTTACTAATCTTAGTAAGTCATTTAGAAATGTTTGAGGATGTCTGGCTGAAGGAAAAGGTCTGCGTGTTCACACATTGTGTGCCCTGCTCTCCACAAAATCTCATAAAAAGACCAAATGCATCGTTTAATTCATTATCGCTTGCTATCATGGTTCATTACCACGAACATGAGCACTGTAATTCATTTTGACCTAATCCCACATACACTGCCCTGCTGCCAGACATGCTCATTAGTGCAACAAACCCACCACTGGAAATACATATAAAGACGTACTGTTAGGAAGAGTTCTAGTGCTGGTCCAAAATGAACCAGTATTTCTGCAAGTTGGAGCAGCTGTATGCTCACACTGTAAAGTCCACACTCACCAAAGCCTTCACTTTCTCGTACATCATACATCCAGTGGGAACACGAACAAACTGGATGATGGTTAGATGATGTTGGTACTGGCTCTCACTTGGACTCCTACTGCGACTTCCTGTACATGATGAGAAGAAGAAAAGCAAACAGAGGTTTCCATGCTAACTATCCTGTTAGCCCCTGAGCCTGTGGATATTACATATGACATGGTGCGTGCTGTGACTTGATGCAGTTTGGTAAAGGCAGTGGTTCCCAAACCCAGTCCTACTGCTAATATTTCATCATCAGGTTATTTCTTGCATGCTTTAGCCAGTACATACAAGTTTACCTACCATAAAAATACACAGGTAGCATCTGCACAATTATCACATTAAGGAAGGGGATGGTCAGAAATGAAATGTCAGTGGGGGAGAAGAGAGAATCCACAGGAGTGTGTGTTTGTGTGGCGAGACAACAAGCGCTCGGCTGGTGTGGGTGGGGGTGGGGGGTCAGCTGGTGATCTCAGGAATGGTTGTTTGACAGCATGTTGTGGGTGACTGTGAGGTGTCGTGAAGGGCTTTTGAGAAGACAGCTCCATATAAATGCAGCCCATTTGCCATGTGGAGAAGCGAATTAGGGCCAAGCTTCAGCGGAATAGGCCCCTGTGGAGCCGATCCATCTGTCTATGAGCTCTCATGGCTTGTTTGTGCTGGAGCTGCTGCACTAGCTCATGAACATTTTGTCCATGATAGAGCATGTCAACAAAATAGCATCATTAAAATGTTTTTTTAGCATTTTTTTTATATTCAAATGAGGATCGACCGAGTGTTGACACAGATGCAGAGTGCAGCCTGTCAGTGACAGATAAGGAACATGGATGCGCAGTGAACTGGCAGAAACAGCACACTTTATGAATTGCCAATCTTTCCTAGTCAAGCAGAACCAGAAAAGAAGCAATAGAGAAGCAACATGATTCCGGTTTTTGTGCTCCTCTTCAACTCCACACAAGTGGATCATTAATAAACATAAAAGCTAAAAACAGCCTGAAACCACAACAGCAAGATCTGCTTGAACATTTGCATCCAACAGCAAATATTTGGAAGAACATCATGACAGGCATTACTTATCTTATCCACTCTATGTAGGCTTTTAGAAAAACACCAAATGCTTCTGCCACCAGTAACAGTCGCAGGGCTGCGCAGCAAAAGAGGAGGCTGTAAATTTAAGGTTGAGGTTCCATTGAAATGGGTCAGGTTTTGTTCTCAGAGAAAGAAGCGGTTTAAAAGTGAGACTGGGCTCTGTGATACCTGGCACCATGACATGAGGTTTCAACAAGCACTCACTCTGCAGACCTTTCTCCCAGTTTCAGCCTCAAAATGACAGAAAGAAATGTCACACTTGTCTTTAAATGTCCAAAGTTGGCAAAACACAGCAGCATTAAACACTTCACCCCTCTGAGCTGTCCCCCACGCAGATGATCAGTTACAAATATGTCCACTTGTTCTGGGCATTAATTACAGCCTCTTGTCACAATCTGTGTGATTTGGGCACAGTGGTCGAGTGCATTATCCCTCTGACCAGGGATGTGACGGATATACGAACGCACATAAATGTCCACTGCCTGTCAAATTCCACTCAGTGACTAATCACACTGTCATGATTCCCATCCTCAGTCTTGTATATTTTGACCTTTCTTCCTCTATTCCTCTACCACGACTCCAACCATCTGTTCTCTTTGTAATTTCCCTCCAATTTCAGCCACCTGCTCACCTGTTTCAAATGAAGCCTGCACTCATCACACAGGGGTAAGCATGGGCTGACTGGTCTGCAGCTCTGAAGCCCCATGTGCAGCAACATTGTTGCTGCCAAGCTGACCGCTGTGCACCTCGTGTATACAGGTATACTGGTATACACAAATAATGACTGATTTGTATATATTAGTACAGCTAATAGCAGTCTCACTGCAGTATATTACTATTTGTGCATTGACCCAAGTCAAATTCCTTGGGAAATTCTATGAGCCAATAAACCTATTTATGATTCTGATTATAGTGTTATTAATCATTTCCTTAGGACATCCCATTACAAAAGACTTCAATTAGTGCTCACAGGCAGATCCTCACCGGCAGCCAAACACCGGTGTGTCACAGTCTTTAATGTACAAAGTGATCTAACCTGAAGCAGGACTGGATATTTTTCATATACCGTAGCCACCAATTTGCACAATAGAGAAGAATTTAGTTAGCATTCAGCCAAAATTATGGCTAAATATAACAGCATTATTGATCACGTTCATCACAAGCAGTTTAGATCCTCTCAAAAAGTGTTTGCACTCCAGCATGGATCAGGATCTGTTTCCTCATCGCGGCATGCTTTAACAAACAGGGTGTGGTGGATCACCGCCTAAAAGTCACACACGGCAGGCACGGAAGTATTTTCCTTATTACGTTTCACATGCCCAACTCATTTCAGCTCATTTCCGTAAAAAAATTACTTTTTGGCTGCATGAGCAAAAACGATTTGTCATTAGTGGATAAAATGACTCCGGATGATTAAAAGTGGCCCTCCGCTGTCATCATTAACATCATTCATTTCAGTCTATTGTCAGACTTAGCGTTCAGATAGACGTTCAGTTCAGAGCTGACTTTAATAGTGCTCATTACCACCTATTCTCTTCTGTGAATGAGAATCTGACACTGGCCTTTGGCAGAAAACCACCCATCTGTCAGATCCTATCCTCTACGATACAAGAGACAACTAACCACCATCTTCCTCCAGCTCTGGCCCCTTTGTCGCTCCTTTGAGAAACCAGCTGAAGTGTCTAATGGCTCCTGCATGTAATAACAGCTGGCTGGTTCTCTCGCTGCTCCTCCGATTGTTTGAGCTGCCAAATTAGAGTGTTTTGCTGGCAGCCTTTTTGGATTTTTCTTTTATTCTTCTTTCTTGAATGGAGCATCCTACTTACACAGTTTGTCTGTTTGATTGTACAGTATATTGTTAATATTCAACCTTATCTCCTACAATGACGTTACTATAAAAATAAACTGCGATCATTAACATCAAGAGAATATGTTGACAGTTAACATGAATGATGTGAAAGTCACAAATACATTTATACTGAACAAATCAATAACATATAAAACATGTTCGTAGTTAGGTTTAGACTCTTGGTTAAAATGAGAAAAAAAGAGTCAAATCTGCCCTTTGTTAATTCTGTGCTTTACACGCCTGTCCACCAACACCAACTACCAACTCTTGGGTTCATAGTAACTACCATAGCAAGTGAGTCACAGCTACATAATCACATTTGCAGACAAAATATTATAAAACGTCAAATTTGATTGAGACTGAAATCACACTGCTCACAACACATAAGCAATGTGAAGCTGATTAGAGCATCCGTAAAGTGTAAGACTCCTCTGCAGCGTTTGACCATATGCTGCTCGGCCAGAAACACACACTGTGTGAACACTGTGTGCTCCTCGCAGTCATCTGGAGTCAGTGGAGTCAGGAAAGAGAGTCAAGACCCTTCTGGTGTATGAATATTTAACAGGAATTTGAAAGATTAATAATGCTCTTTCACATTTTCACTGCAGCTGTCTGTCAGTGAGTAACACTTCACTCTTATCACAGCAGGCTTTGGTGCACCGGGTTTGTTTCCTGTGGTTTGAACTTGAGGGTCATCTGATGGTGCTGGGAAGTTATATTGTTTTTTTCTTATCTTGATATGGTACTGGACCTAGAAAATGTGGTAGTATTTTGAGTTTTAGTTCTAGTGTTGGATCTTGCAAACCTTTCAGGAGACCAGTACGGTACTGTATGAGTGTATCTAGTGGTAATTAAACAGTATCCATCATTATCCTCCTTAAATATTGATGTGCCAGCTACAAAAAGCTGACAAAAAGTATCACTACCTTAACCCCCACGACACCCTCCACCACCACCAACACCCCTGTTCTCCTACAACTCCTCTCCCTCTTTTCCTCTACTGCTCCTCAACTCCTCTCCCCCCCTCTTCCTGCATTTGTTTGCCAAGTACCCCTCTAGTTAGGAGTTTCCTTCTGTCTTGGACATCTGCGTCTTTCTCCGTTCTGGTCTTCCTCTCCCTCCTCCTTGACCCCCAGACACCCCCACATGGAAGACTCCACTCAGCTACAAATATCTTGGATTCTTCCAAAGCTGTCCTCCTGTAAAATAACTAAACATGGTCTGTTAAAGCAGTTTTTTCCCATATCTATAAAATTCCACTACATCACAGATAAATAGGTAACTGAAAGTTACCTATTTCTATATAATGTACATTTTAGCATTTGTGTTGGTGTTAATCTTTTCTGCTTATGATTCATCCTTCATTCATCTTGAACTAAGAGCTGCTGTGACATGGCAAATCATTTCCTGGGATTTCTTTGGGATTAATAATGTTTTTTGAATCTTGAATCTTGAAACTCAACCATGCTGTCAGTATTTCAGCTTTAATCTCTACTGTCTAAAAAGGTCCCACTGTAGACACTGATCTACTCGCTCACAGTCCATTATATTTAGCCCTCAAAGACCAAGGGCTCATGGGAAATTGTGTTCCTTAGAGGCTGGAGAAAAATATTACATTGTTTTTTAAATTGTACCATATTAATCTAAACAAACCAAGAAGGTCACATGCTGCTGAAATAGGCTGCGTTCCAACAGTGAATTTTCAGATATTAGCGATGTTAAAATCTCAGTGGAATCAGTGAAACACAATCTGGCAGTTCTGGTTTCACTTAAGCTCTTCATGGAGTGACACAGTCTGGGCTGGGTGGGTGAGTTAACAAAAAGCAGGACTTCGACATGGGAGACTGATGCTGTTGTTTTCCCATGTGGGGCTGTTGTTTCTTTTACCCATAACTACTCCACAACCCTAACCTTGTGTTTCTAAATGTAACTATGGGCGACAACGTCCGTCTAACCTTAAGACATTTCACAGGATAATATTATGCTGTTTACTTCACTACATTTATTATATAGATTTAGTTTCTTTGCAGATGCAGATTCGTAATGCAAAATATAATCAGCTAATAAATGAGGATGTATTAATATGGATGAACCACCTGGCTGTGCACACACTGATTAAAATGAGCTCCACTTATACCAGCTGCAACATCAGTATTGTTTACACATTTGTGCACCATTCATTATTATCCAATAATGTGAAGTGAGTAAACTTCATTTAAGATAATACTTTTTACTTTACTTCAACACAGTTAGGGTCACCTGGTGACTCTAGATTGCCCATAGATGTGATTGTATGTCTCTGTATGTCAGCCATTGGGATAGACTGGTGACCCGTCCACAGTGTAGGCCACACCTCACCCAGCGACAGCTGATTGGCTTCATCAACCCTGTGACCCCTAAAGGAAAAGAGGTTGCGATAATGGATGGTATTTCAGTGGTAGATAGTTAAATGGATTTTTCTGCCATATTCATGTCTCTGAATCAATTTCTGTTCGCCTCACCTGGCACATCAACTAGTCAAACAGTCAATCGCGACCTTCTCTCACCACAAATCCAAAAGGTTCGAGGTAATAATAGAAACTGAGACTGTAGCATTCACTTACAGTTGTCTCATCGACACTGAAAAGCAGCTTCTTTTATCTGTGAATCAAATATCATACAAAACAAGTTGAGAACATTGTGTGTCTGCCTCCCCAGCATCTGTGAGCATTTTTAGATCTGTGATAAAACATCTGAAGTTTTTCAGCTCTTGAGTTCTGAGCTGCAGCAGTAACAGACAGTTGACGTTATGATTTAAATCTTCTGTTAGCAGCAGTCCTCCCTGTGAGTAACAGCAAGCTTTAAATTGCCATCTTAACATGTAAGCTTGTAATATTTATTGGGTAACTGTTCAATGTGGGTGTAAAAACACAAGAAAAAAGCAGAATCAAACCAGACAGACTGCTTTCACAACCTGTTTCACGGCCTCTTTTGTAGCTACCCAAGGCTGAGGGGAAAAATCCAAATATAAACCCAATATACAGTTAAATTACCAAAGAGACGCCCGTGCTTTTCTGTTGAGACATACGAAGATTGAAAGAGGAATTTACTGCAGGGATGCAGGTCCTTCCATCAGTCCCTTATTTTCATGGAAAATCTGCATTAGGCAGATGTATCACTGGAGTCGAGGGAGAACCCTGTACTGTGCTCGTCTGTGAGACATCTATGCCTGCGGGTCTGACAAAGCGTCAGTATTTGAGAAAGAACTTGCTTTAAAAACATTATTGCTCACCGTCATCAACTCTCTGTAAGTTTTAATTGGTTTGTGAAGGTTTCAGTTCTTACTGGTATAAAGTTGACACAGAAACTGCAGGACTGGTTGAAGACATTTAGGAGACTCCAGAAACAGGCTGTGTTATCCACTGATTTTGCACTGGCTGTATTTGAGTCCCCCATTTGTAGAAAACTAAACTACTTGGACTCCATTTCAAACCAGGAGAATATATACAGAAAAAAAACCATAACTATAAAACAGCAGTTTGTAGATTTTTATATGAACAGAAGATCACATCATTATATATAATGTATGTTCAATCTGTTACTATTAGTGATGAACTCAGCTTTATAGCATCTCTCATCTGATTGTTTTTGTTCACTCTCGGTCACAGTAGGAAGCATTTGAAATACCACGGTTTACCTGCTCGTCTATAAACAGCAGGGCGACACATTCAGAGATTAACTGGTGAATTGGAGCCAGAGACGTCCCTCAGGTGCTGGTGGGGACTAACAACTGAGGTAAAAGAGTTTAGAGACCAGTTTGTCAGACTTACAACTCACCAGCACCAACATTAATGTTGCAAATGTTTGCTAACAAGTTCATTCAGTGTAAAACATTATACAGCAATTTAGTGAAATTAACTTTCCTTAATATGATTCTGTGTGTTTAAATCATTTAAAATGAATTGACTGAAACGATGAGTTGAAAAAGTGTCACTTTTGTTTTCTGGTTTTGGTGCTGCCTCTTTATTACAGCTTTAAATGATGTTAATGCATATGTCGCTCCAAAAACAATGTCATGGTTACTGAGGATAATCCACACTTTGTATTGTAAGACAGTATTTGTCAGAGTCATGCACAAAATGGTGGACCCGAACGCAGACCAGGACAAGACAGGGTTCAAACTAAGAAACTTTAAGAACTGTGCACATAACAGAAAATCACCCCAGGGAGGCAAAAACAGCAGACTAACATAAACACTAAAGGCAGGGAGGTAGACAAGGTGCAGAGGGAAAGTGAGGAAAGGGACTAAACTAACTAACATAGGATGAACAACGTAACATAGAGACCTGGGGAGAGCATGAGGTGATGTAAGGGAGGAAGAGAAAACTGAACAGACACACAGAAACCAAGAGTGAGGAGAAAACCTCAGGAGAGGAACGACGGCTAGAACGAGCAGAGACCAGGAGGATGACAGACAGCATAACAGTGAAGAGTGCAGGACATAAATGAAGGGACTGATTTGGAAATGAGGAACACCTGAGGAGCAATCAAGGAGTGAGAGTGGAGAGAGGGCAGCGGCCAAGGTGAGGGAGGAACAGAAGGACACAGAAGGACATTATTACTTTATAAGAAATGAGAGAAAACCTTCCTTTAATAAGTGAGTCAGTGTTGATAATCAACAGCTGATTTTTCCAACGTTTTAACTTGAACGTATTATTTGTATTATTATTAGTCATTAATTAATAATTTTTTAAATACTCATCTAAGTTTTTGTGCACTTTAAGACAAAGTTTGTTTATTAGTCTGAAGAATATTGTTATTCCTGATGGTGTAAATGCTTCCCTAAAGGCTTTTAAGCCTAAAAGAAAATATACTTCAGGGGTTTTTGGATAACAACAGAGAAAACTGAATTAACAGCCTCAGTACAGCGATGTTGGTACTTTTTAAAACGTTTAATAGTCAGACAACAATAAGTATAGAATAGTAGGTGCAGATGATATTAGATTATAAGCACATTATGACTAGTGTAACAGCTTATTGTATTTTACGTTGGGTAATCACACCAACATCCTCAAGAATGAGAATACCACCCTACACTGTATGGTTATTAAGTTTCCTGAGAGAGCTCTGTCTCCCGAGTCTGTCTGGCTGTCTGAGTTTTTTCATATCTGTCTGTCTGTCTGTTTATATTTCTCCCTATCTGTCTTTTACACATTGACTTCAGTGCCATTAAAAAATCTAAAGATCTAAAGCACTTCCGACCTGTGAGGAAAATTTATTGGGAATATTTTCCTTCACAGCACAAAACTGATGGAAAATCCCTGCCTAAATAAAGTACCTCAAGCATGAGGAAGGGAGATAAGTGGCAACATCCTCTTTGTGGTAGGAAGACTTCGTGCTAACAAGTTGTGTGAGGCTGCCAATTATGTGATTTTGTTTGTTCATCCTGCTTCGTTTGATCACAGCGACAACACTAATGGCCCACAGCATATTTAACAATCTGTAATGGTGGCTACAAATGTTCAAATCTGTTTATTTGAAGGAGAGTGAATATATAATCAACCCCTGATCTCAGTGTCACAACCTCAGCCATACTTTGAAGAGCTGTGAAAGCCCCTGGATCCAAGAGCAGAGAGAAAAACCAAGAAATATAATACTTTCATCCTTTAATGTATTTTTAATTTTTGAATCAATGTCAAATTGGGTGTTGAAAGATTTATTTCCATTCACTACAACGTTTTAAAGTTGTTTTAGTCTCTTTATGTCTGTAGATTATTATTTCTGCCTCACATATTCAAGATTCAAAAAACTGTATTAATGGCAAAGGGAAATTGTTAAAGATGGCTCGTTTGACCTCTACTGTAAAATAATATATTCATTCTGAATCTACACGTCCTTCTGACCTGCTCCTGTGCCATTTGCATTTCCACAATGCAAACTAAACAAACATTTCCCTTGAAGGTCCATGTTGTCATTGATACAGCCTGCCTCAGCTTTTCTTTCCTCTTTATATAAGTGGTTTCTAGGATCTACAAGACCACTATAAATTGTATATATACTAATGCACCTAAAAAAACATTTTTCACAATATTCTAATTGTCTGAGATTCACTAGTATACAATGTTCTCTAATGGCTCATCAAATGAGATGTTATCTTTTTCATAGTCAGCCGTGCAAACCATTGATTTGCTTTCAGTTAAGTTGCTGTTTCTCTTTATCGGACAGCAGTTACCTGGTATTAGCATCTTTTTTAACATTGTTGGATTGCAGTCATCTCTTTCTGTCTTACAAGATGAGCACAAGATTCCGTCTGATGCTCTACACTTCAAAATAAATCAAAAACTCCACCACATGAAAGCTTCAGGTTTCCTCCAGTCATTCCTTAAATGAGGAAGAATCTATTCCTGTTCAGCTTCAATCTCACCTAAATCACAAAGCAAACAGTGTTTTCCCCTCAGTGAGGCCAGTAAACCTGCGTGTTTGTCTAACTAATGGTAATGCACCTGAGCGTAACAGGGCCCACACAGATCTCTGCACTTCACAGAAGACTCCACACTGTTTATTTTTCCTCAGAAAGCACATTTGTAGTCTTACTCACCAGAGCAGGTTTTACACGGAGAATCAGAAATGATGGAAACATACGACCATGTCTTACATTTTATTACTGGGTCTGCATATCTCTTGTACCCTCTTCTACACTGTGGGAGCTTTTCAATATGCCGCCCCTTTGTCCTGGAACAATGGACAAACTTAGGTCTGAGTAATAGAATCCAGCAAGTAGCACTCCTTGTGACTGTATTACTTCATGTTGGACTGTTTCAGAGACTTACAGTATGCATGTGATGATAAAGTATGTATGATTCATCTTCTGAAGTTTCATGACAATCCATCCAACAAACATTTCAGCATCAACCCAACTGTCATTTTGACGCTACAGCAAAGGTCAGGCGATCAGTTAAGCCACGATCTGTGAATGTGTGCAACAACATGTCATGGTAATTCATCCATTATTATCCTGACAGAACATCATTACCATCCCCAGATCCTGTATGCTGCCAGCATAACTAATACATAAGAGCATGCTGGCATTTCCTGTTATTGCCACAACAAAGCATAAAACACAATATAACAGTAATTAATATTAGCAAGTCAACACCAGTCATCTGTGCAAAGAGCTGCTGTGGTTTCTGGTGTTCAGGAGCACTTCTTTCTCCATCCCCTCCTCTCTTCCTCACTCTGCTTCATCCTCTATTTCTTTCCCCCATTTCTCTCCTCTGTAGAAAACCTCAGCTGATTTGTTTGCTGTGCAGAAAGACAGATGGTGCCACAGGAAGCAAACAAGCTAAAAAACGCTTGATGCTTTATTTCCTTTTTTTTTTAATTTGTCAGATTAGATCTGAAATGCAGGATTCATTGTTGCTGTAAGCATAGATACAGAGTCAGACAAGGCCTCCCTCATATCCTGTGTGGGACCTCTCGGTGTGTTTAAACTAACAAAAGGTTTTGTAGCATCTTAGAATTAAACAAGGTTTAACACGCTCAACACTATTCCTAATTAAATCTGACCAGATGTTTTAGTTTAGAGATGGTGGCAGGCATCTATTTTTATTTTATATTTCTTCTCATCTAACTTCATTTATCTAACAGGCAGTTAGACGCTGTTCAACATCTTGTTTGAGTCACCATCACTTGTATTACACCAAAAAAAACAAACACAGTGGGGAAAACGTTTAATGTAGTGTCATTAATGTTGTTTTAATATAGGGCTGTGGCTTCATTTCAGTCCATTTGACAGCTTATAGTTGAGGTACATAGGGACTAATGCAAGTTTAAGGATCCAGGCCAGAGGGAAGATTTTGTGGATTCCATGAAGAAGCTAATACTTGCAGCCCGGAAGCATCTTTTTCATTTTAAATCCCCACATCCACAGAACCTAATGAATATCCTGCAGTATGGGTAATTGAATCAGACTCAATTACTGTAGTTTTATTATGTCTTGCTTGTTTTTTTTTCTTGTTAAGAGTCAGCTACTGCTCCATAAATAGAGATGTTAATGTATTTCCATATTAAGGTGTACCTTTGATAAGACAAGAGCCATGGATTAATTCAGAGCTCATTGAATAAACTATTAAAATGTTAATTTGCCATCTCTGTTGGCTCTGTGATGTTTAAGGAACTTTGATGCTGACATGCAGGCAGTTTCCCTTTTTAAAATCAGAATTGATTTGGTCGTGTCGTGAAGAGCTGGGTTTGATTCATGCCCAGCTACGTCCACTGTGGCCTATAGGCAGGCTTCATTTTCATAACTGCCTGTGCTCTGCCATTTGTTTCTCAGCAACAGCAGTCACAGCCCTGTGAACCTCAGCGACAAGGAACCTGACAGCCTGATAAATGGTGTAAAAACAGGAGAACAGCAGGGTGAATTAACAAACTATGAGACCGTCCCTCAACTGTGTGTGACTGATGAAAGGTTTAACGATTCACTGAATGTGAATAAATGAACTGATGTCAAATTCATTACTCCGTAAATGTTTCATTTACATTTTCCAAGAGGTGAAAATGCCATACGAACAACCGATGTTGTCAGTCATCTGTGTTCCACCGCCCAGCTCTCACCTACAGTTAGTGCAAATGGACACTCGTGGTTTCAGTAAATTGAAAAGGCACCGCTGCAATCAACAGCTCACAGCCTATAAACTACTGGTGGCACAAGAGGAAGCAGCAGATAAATTGCATCGCTGTTGTTCATCTTCTTACACAAGAATGGTGAGACATCCTGCTGGTTCTGATCTCTGTGTTTCTACACCATAGAAACAGCTACTGCACATATACACACATGCAGTATACAAACTTTAAAGCTGCACTAATCAATATTTTATACTCTGTCGACAATGGCTTAAACACCTGGTTCAGATGTTATCAAGCGTTATCTGATCTTATCAGTCTATGTTTATGACTCTGTAGGTCTTTACCTGCCACTAGGCACAGAAAGTGATTATCATGCTCCAGATCTTTGTTGTCACGGTTACCGCATTAATAGGTAATTGGAGGTACAACTTACATTTAGGCACAAAAACTATATTGGGAACTAATTGGGAACAAAAATGAATCAGTTAGGTTCAGAAGAAAGACTGAAACTGACTAAAGTCACATTGAATTTTCAGTTCAAAAACAAGAAAATATGTCTCTTCTTTCAACATCCAGTGTTTTATCACCCACCATCCACCCTGACTTCCCCCACTCTTTTTGTCACTTTTAAATCACATCACCAACTGCCGTTATTGTTCCTGACATTTACTAAAGCTTTAGATATTGCCTTATTGCTGCATGCATCCATGATAACAACTAATGCCCAATATATTATATGATATAATATCCAGGAGAGCTGATATTTCTGGTCATGAGAGGACCTGTTACTTGCTTTTAGTGTTTATTGTTGGTGATTTAATAAAACCCTGCATTGTTACACTCCTAGTATTAGCTAAAAGCTGTGCCACTTCAAACACATCACATTGCTCTGTACCTTCTAGATGCATAACATTTATAACATGATAATATGCCAATCTTCTGTTTACCCCTTTACGTTTTTAATACTACTTTAAAAATGAGTTTAATTCACAGGTGTGATACTTGATTCTGCTGTCTGAATCCAGAGAGGGATTTGGATTTGGCACACACTGGGATGAAACAGTCACCAAGCTGCAATAACTGATACTCTGCTGTGAAGCTCTCACACACACACACACACACACACACACACACACACACACACACACACACACACACACACACACACACACAC
>JAUYWH010000012.1:27012394-27040560 GCA_034779795.1 Ctenopoma multispine | reverse complement strand
CACACACACACACACACACACACACACACACACACACACACACACACACACACACACACACACACACACACACTTGCTCACTCACTGCTGTTGCCAATTCTCTCGCTGTTCCCTCAGCTCATAGAGCTGATAGAGTAGATTGCGTTTCAGACCACCGCCTGCTGTTATGCAGCGCTCACACTGAGGGGAACCCTGCTGCCAGATTGTTGGTACAGGTTATTTTCATCACATCCTCCATCCTGATTGTGTTTATTAATAACTTAGGAGAGAAACACTTGGTACCACGTCTCTGTGGAAGGCCAGTTAACATTCATATAACAACAATATGAGGAACAGTGTGCACATCATTAGTAAGTTTGTAAAAACTGTGTAGGATGGAGCAGAATTCAGACTTGATGGACTTTTCAAATCTACAGTATGTAAGATGCTCACACCGAAAACCCTTTTTTTTCATTCTTTCTTCACTGTGTTTGCTCTATGCTGACATTTCTTGTCAGTACAAAACTGTCTAGCTGAAAGCCTCATCTAACAGAAGGACTTAAATACAATACTTTCCATACTGATTCATCTGATCAAGTTTTGAAACATAATGTATAATATACCAACAAAGCTCTGTGTAATTATCTGTACAGATACAGGTACAAATGTAGGCTTTAGGTTTAGTGCCTCTTTAAAACTACAGTACGTTGAGACCAGCTCCACTCTCTCCAGCCCTCCCTCTCCCTGCTCCACTTAACTCTCCTCAGACCTACAGGTATCAGTCTTAAGAAGTCACACTAAATATGGAGTCACAAAAGCTAGCAGTCAAGCAATAACTGACCTTCTCTGATTGGTTAGGATGGTGAGCCCTATTCATAAATCCCTCAGAACCCTTAGATATCTCTGCACTGCTGCTTGAAACGCCTTTTTCACCCCAGCATGTTACAACCTCTGAAACATAAATGATGTTGGAAGCTCAGCGGTTATCAGAGTGCGTGTGGGGTATTTTGCTTTGCTGATTCTTGCCAACTAGAGCTTCTGTAGATGTATTTAGCGTCAACTGTGACACACCAGATGTTATTTTTGGATTATTTTTAGCCAGGATGCGGCTTATTGTCAGAGAAAATATATGCGATAGATGAGATCTGTGGGAACCAGCTGGCTGAAAGCTACGTTTTTGAAGTCAGAGATGGAGAACTTTCAAAGAGAGCTATTTTGGGATTTTCATAATATTAAATTAAATGTATTGATGTATATACAGAGAAGAACGTATTTTCTTTGTGCTCTGTCTGCTCGGAGCAGCTAAGAGATCTTTAGTAATGATTTTCTGTCTGTGTACACATCTTCACAATTCGCTAATCCCCTTTTTGAAGAGAATGCAGGAAGTGGATTTAACGTCTTGGGATAGCAGTACAGAAGAAGATGAACGTATGGCTTTGACTGTGTGACCTCTCATGAGCTTGGGGATTCTGAGACAGTGCCCTCAGCCGTCTAACAAAGCTGGGGGTGACTCAGCTGTCATCCCGTCATCTTAAATTGGATCTCTTTTACTAGCTTTTTCCTTTTTTTGTTGAAAACCCAACACTGACAGGAATTCCTTAATTGCACATTCTTGCTCTTATTATGCTTTTGCTTCTTTTGAATTCAGTTCATTTGATTTTGTTTTGGGACATTACACAGTAATAAATGAAACAAGCTGAGGAAAACTGGAGAGATGAAAAAGTTAAATACAACGATGGACATCACACATGTAATAACAGGAAGTATTAATCTAAAGCAACTATACTTAAAATGTGAGCCATTTTTATTACCATCATCACCATTTGATATTTTTATTGGAATTCATTCAATGAAAAGAAAAGTGCTCCTATCACTTTGGTTTGATGAAGAAGCTCTTTGTTGCCCTTTCTAATTTATTTTGACCTGAACCTTTAAATGATACCATTTATCCAGAGATCGTTTTTATTCAGGTCATCACAATGCAGCTTATCATCGATGTGGAAAGTTGTGACCTAAGGTTACAACTTAAATGTTCTAAAAACGTCTTTCGAAAACTTTTAATGCAGTTGCATAATCAAGAAAAAAAAGGAAGGGTTTGGTTCATGTCAAGTTAGTCTATAAGTTTTATGTTGAGATTAACATTTAAACATTTGAGAGATAATTCAATGATATGGCTTATATAAAGCCTGAAATGCTACAATGTCAGTAGAAATGATACCAAACCACATGTGGCTAGGAATCAGGGGAAAAAGCAGTCAAACCACCAACCCTGGGGTTCATAGACAATTGCCCAACTGATCCACGATCGCCCCCCACATGAAAAAGTTAGTTTTAATCTTATCTAACTCTAGATAAAAAAGCTAATGAATGTGTATCACAAGTTATTTCTTCAGTCTTGCTTACAGTCTCGTCCAACTGAACAAATCATAGTTAACCTAAAATAAGAATCCATTCAAATACTAAAATACTGAACTAATGTGATCACACCACGACCACTCCATCTAAAAACATCCTCACATGCTAAAACAGGAAAGTCTCTATATTTAGCTTGTTAACTTGGTCTGAGTCTTTGTCCTGCGTGGTGTCTTTCAAACGACCCCTCCGTTTTTTTAAGTGTGGCACTTCAAAGGAGATAGAGCTTCCTGTGCAGCAGCATGTTTAACTTGTCTGCTGCAGTTTGACTGACCTGCTGTCTGTCTCTTTAAGGTGGAGCTCGCTGGGGCTGCTCCTTCTTCTGTAGTTCCTGCAGTTACTTTACAATAAAAGTCCTTATGAGATTTGACTATGTAGAGCTTCAAATATGCAGCAGGAGCAGTAATAACACCTTAATAACCTTCAACCTTCTGCTGGTTCTTCCTACTGTATATGTGCATACAGTACATGGCAGTTAGCAAGGGTCTCAGAGAGAAGTACAAGAAGCTTTACCAGGAAAATGTTACTAATAACATAGTCTTATTGAATATATTCAACTTAAAGGAACCAATCTGACTTCTGTTATTTTGTTTTTTACAGTCAATACCTGGATGATGACAGGATTATCAGGTAAGCACATCCATCCATCCATCCATCCATCCGTCCATCCATCCGTCCATCCATCCGTCCATTCATCCGTCCATCCATCCGTCCATCCATCCGTCCATCCATCCATTTGTCCGTCCATCCATCCATTCATCCAAGCGTAACTGAGGAAAATGTCTGTGAAGATTCTCAGTCATCCAGGTGGAAGTTGAGTCTTGGCAACTAGACTTCTTTATTGTAAGGTTGAAACGTTTTCGTAAATTCAATTGTTGCGCAATTCATCCGAAGCGCTTCGTTGGTCTGAGGGAAGTTGGTTAGTGACCACACATTTATCCTCCGGGTTGGTGAGGGAATTCAAGGCAGGTGTGCTGTGAAACCAACCTGGAGGATAAAAGTGTGGTCACTAACCAACTTCCCTCAGGCTAACGAAGCCGAATCACTTTTGTTGGCTAGTGAATTACGAAACGTTTCAACCTAACAAGGAAGAAGTGCAGTTGCCATGACTCAACTTCCAGGTAACTCAGGAAACTAATTCATTGTGACAGAAAATGGCAAGAGCAGTAAAGCAAAACAAGAGAGGGGGAAATGAGACTTATTGAAAGTGACATTTTCCACTGCATGAACATAGTGGGTAGAATGAAATGGACAGTGTGAAAAGAGTAAGTCAGACAGCTTTACGACACAACATAATGAGAAAAAGAAAAAAGTAAAAAAATACTAAATAATATTAAACAATGTCAGATAAGTAAATATCCATCTTTGTCATGACTGTCATGTTTATCAGAAGCTACACATGTAAAGCAGGATACCTACAACCTCTGAACGCTCTTCTTACTTCTTTGTTTCCTCTCAGCCACTGACAGTTTCAACACAGAGCCCACTCCACCCCGGCCGAGGAAGGCCTGCAATGAGTCCCTCCTGCAGTTGGAGGTGGAGGACTGTGGAGAGGAATTCAAGCAGGGCATGGCTCACATAGACCAACAGCACTGGTGCAACATCACATACTTCATCAGGTGTGACTGGAAGGGGGGGGTTAGCTTGGCACTATAACACTAAAGTATGGGTGGCAGCTGCCCTTCTGTAGATTAGCCCCTGCCATGAAGATTGAAAGATCTTCACAGACTGTGCGTGGAGGTGGTGCGTCCATTTGGTCAAATTGTGTGTTGAATTGTTATGCTGTTACAATTGTGTTGCTAAAATGTCGAACACCAATGATATTCATATCATGTTATATACTAATATACTTTTATTCTGTTTCTGAAATATTCTGTTTCCCAGTCTTCAGAGTTCATTTCCACGCTGTGCTATGCAGCACTCAATAACAGAACATTTGGTGCAAAGCCCATATTTATTTTTAGGTACGCTGGTGGTTTCATTGTGTTATGGATATGTTTGTGTAATTTGCATCAAGAAAAGGTTTTCTCAGTGTCAGTGAAACGCTGGGCATATTTTTGGAAAATGACATAAAAATATAAACTATTTTCAAGCTAATTCAGTTTTGTCAAATCAGTCGGTAGTGAATGGGGGTTTGTATAATGTGACTCAACTCTGAGAAATGAAGTCAGTGCTTGTGAAAGGACCGAGTATATCTTCACATTTTTCATAGTTTTAGCACAATATATAAGACATTACTCAGGTAAATTGTGGTGTTCAGGCTTGGTGGGTGGATTTATTGAAGTGGGATGCAGTAACATTTTGTGTCTGGCTGAGAGCGGTGGGCTGGTCTGGGAAAAAAACCTTGAGCTGGTTTTTACTCCCAGTCCAGCCGTAATGATCGATCCCTGTTCCACCCTTTATCATTATAAATTTAGACACACACAGTGAATTTTACAGGCATTTATCACCTTCTAACCGGATTTTATCTGCTCCCAGAGTGGATTATCAGCAGCTACATACACTCTCACTTCTGCTTTATGAATTTAGTGCATCAACATGGGAATAACTCTGTTTACTTGCTACATATAAGTTCTGATATTCTTCACTATGAAACAATTTCCTAGGTACTCAGGCTTCAAAACTGGCCTGCAGTAGAGAACACCATCCCGTTTCCTCTCAACAGAGAGCCCATACATTCTTCCTTGGGCCTCAAAATGAAGTGTTGATGTTGAAAGCAGCTACACACAGGATGTGACAAATCTTAGGAGTAAAATTAAACTGTCTCCTTTCATTAGTTTCCCAGTGCAGCTTTAAATTGACACTGATGGATGTGCAAATGTGCTGTCAGGACACTCTGCTGGAAGCAGCTTTTACGAGTTACTATAAAGCGAGTCACTCATTTTGTGGAAATCTGTGTAAGATAAATGCTATCTGGACACTTAAAAGCCCCCACATTTGTGAGCTCTTATCTTTATCACTACTGTTTTTAAGCACTGTTGCCTTCCTGTCTGAGTGCTCTATATTTGTAGTTTTAGTTAAGGGGTTGCCTCTTCCACGGTGGCACTTGACAGAAAACTGTAATCCACGTTGGGGGGGTATGGCAGAGCTGGTTTCTAGAAGCATCTGTATCAGTACAACCTTTCATCTCATTCCTTTCTTTCACCTTTGGCCTCTCACATTCATTTTATTCTCCGTGAACTGCAGAGCCACAGGGAGAGAGCCACGGGACTGGTTACTTGCACAATAACATACTCATGGAGGCTTTAACTGAATGGCTAAATAATCATATGAGCCACAGATTAGGAGGAGAAATTCAGAGATTCTGGGAAGAAGAATCAACCAGCTTCAATCATCATGCTCTTGCTCTGTTTTTCTCTCCTGTTATTTGGCGATATGTTTCATAGTTAGGTACTAGCTGGTTTACCTAGTGGAACATTTAGAAGCTAATGCGCCAGATATTTCCCTCAGGAGTAGGTAGAGACCAAAAATAAGATGGGTGGGTGTACATTTTGTTTAATGAGGGGGTCAGACTGGAGCACACAATTCAGGAAGGGAAATATGGAAAATTAGTAAAAAGGTGTTACACCCAATTTAACCCTGCTTTTAGGAAACATGTCTGTAACTATACATACTCATAAACATAGTTATCTTGTGCCGGGAGAATCAAACTTTATGTAGTGTAACAATTGAATATATCTTGAAATGATTAAAAAATATAATAGATCTGGACATGTGCTCCATCAGTATATACAGAATAGGAACCATTTCATAGCCTGAATTCTGTGGGAAATAGAATGACTCACGTCTCTGACAATTCCTGCATGGGTTCACTTTCTCTTAGACAAACCATCAATTCGTGTGATACTTGATGGTGCTGGACGCCCAGGCTTCCTCAGAAAAACAGAACACAACATTAACACCCTCAGGTGGTTTTAATGTTGAGACAGTAATCTACAAAGACTTATTATGTAGGTTGTGGATAACTTGTTAAACTAATTAAACTCATTTTAAGTTGATTTTAAGTCAGAACAATTCTTGTTTATATGTTGTGATAATAAAGACTAGATCATTATCTTGCTATATTAATCTTGTTATAAATTAAATTATTTTAAATATTAGCTAATTTCATGAAAAACAACCACACAAAAACTTGTGTGTATGTAACAGTTTATTGAATCATAAAGTTTGCATCATGTTACGAGCATTTGTGGGACAAAAGGCTGCAGACAGACAGTGAGTTTAGTGGATAGATACAATAACTAAAACCAAATCTAACACAAATTGACCTGTAGATGTCTGCATGGTTAGAGTCAGTGTGTCGTGCTACCAAAATAAGTGGTTACTAATTGATGCATGTAAACTAGGTTATTTAACTCAGAGCTGAAACATCTGTGCTGATGTTTGACAGTTTGAACTAAATAAAACAGCTCATTGTTGTGCGTGTGTGTGTGTGTGTGTGTGTGTGTGTGTGAACCCTCTTTCTGAGCTTTGTCTCTTTGACAAATGATCCATGGTTCTCTGCAGTGATAGGTGCAGGGCCGACATGGCTGTAGCACAGAGAATAGTATATACAAAGCACTAAGAGGCTTTGTCTGTTTGCATTTATTACATTTCCTTATAATAACATTGATTTTAGAAGTGTGGACTGTTTAATACTGACCAGGAATTAGGAATTACAGTCTATCCCTGTGTGGACGAGATGCTGATTTAAAGTCATCACAGCTTTTTCCTGTTGCCACTATTGCCACTAACAAATGATCTTTTAAATGAACAAACTTCATTAGAGCTGTGTGGGTTTTACCGCTGTCATAATACCTGATACTTTATTGATCCCCTTGGTGAAATTGTCGTTGGGACTGCTGCTAGACCTGTGTCAGCGCTACTTCAGGGTTTCGGTGTCTTATTGAAGCATGTAGCTTGCTGGGACTGGGAATCGAACCGCTGACCCTTGAGTTGGAATATAACTGCTTTACCCACTGAGCTTGAAACAGCTTAATTGTTTTTAACAAAAGTAAAGCTACAGTTGGGAAGCGACTGTGATTCAGCCCAAAAAAAAGACTTTGAATACTGGACTGCATTTAGTCTGTCTAATTCAAATTTGGTTCAAGATAGACGCCAGTTTGGTCCATAAATAAATTAAGCCATAATTTACTTAGATGTAGTTAATTGTATAAGGTCAACATTTTGATTGTTACAGATTTGACTATAACATTTTCAAATGTTATATCTCGTTTGTTGTTGCATGCTAGAACTGTCTCTGTGCTGGGTGCACAACAGTACTCGATCTTCTTAGTGCTGGCCAGAAAGCAAATGACCATATTTATAAAAATCTGACTTATATAACTGAACAAATAAAACAGCCAGTGAGCAGAAGCAATCAGCATTAGCTGTTAATGTGCATGTTAATGTATGTTATCAGTCTTGGTTTCACAGGGAGTTCTCGGGAAATCTATGAAATAATTCCCTGAAGGAAACTAAAAGAATGAGATTAGATCCTGAAGTGATTATCAGTTGGTGCAGTATGTGTATACGCCGAAGAAATCTTTGTTTGAGTACAAACATTTGTATTAACCTGTGTGTGAATAGTATGAAACATGTTGGGTTATATCCTGTTATGTACCTATATAAACTGACTGTGAACTCAGACAAACCAGTGTTTTAGCCTTGCAGCTTATTTTGGCAGGTGAACAGACTGAAAACCTTGTAGCTGCTTTGCATCACAGCATTACATTTGGGACATAACTTCAAAAGCTGCATTTCCCCACACTCCTGCATTTTGATTACTTCTGCCTAAAAGCTCTGATACATACTGCACACTTTTTTATTTTTCTTTCTGTCCTTGAGTCAGTCCCATCAACCAGTAGAGATTTATCTGCTCGTGTACCTTGAAAAATAGGTCTGGGGGGGATGGGCGGGGGGGGGGGGGGGTAGATTTGTGTGTGTGTGCCTGCAGATGTAAGAGGAGGCGGTATTTGCACAGGCAAATCTACTTTCTGATGGAACGGTGGCACTAAAGTAAAGTATCAGTCCCATCATGGTAGTATCGATCTGATACCAATACCGATTAATATTTGGATTGATTCACCCACCTCTACCATGCACAGACAAAGTGTCATATTGAGGCTGGCTATGTATACACACTATGTAATGTCACAGATGCACAGATGCTGTACAGAGGCATGGAGGTGAAAGCACACACATTTTCAGACCACTATGATCTACACATTTTTTCAGCATGAAGGTTTACAGGCATATTTTGGGGACACCAGGGACTTGTTTTTAAGCCCCAACAGGGGTATAATAGGGGCTCTTTAAAGAACTGCATTGTGCATTGTTTTCTAGTTTCCACACTGTGAGCTTTCACTGGTTTAATAATTCACTTCTGCTGTGTTGTTGAGGTGTTGAGAATTGTCAGGAACTGTTTATGTGGTGCATTTTTGCCTTGTATGCACTCACAGTGTTATATACTGTAAGATATATCTCCTACAGACACCAGAATTTATTTCATTTGTAGCACTTAGACGTGTGGGGCATGAATGCAACATTTTTACTTTGTTTGTAATGTAAACCAACGTCTAAGTCAAAGATTGACACTCAGCTTGAATCATTTTGTGTACATGTTTGTACAGTTATAACAACATACTCATGTCACAGACCAACCCTTTTTGCCCTCCGTTTGCCTCTCAGCGTACTGTACAGACATCTGAGGAATTTTCATTTGTAGCTGACAGTGTGTAATTACAGAAAAATGCAAAGAAATTATGTGTCTTTAGATAACAAGTCTGTTTTCCTACATTACCCTTTTTCTTTTTCTACTACTTCTTATTTTGTGCTGCTCCTCATCACTTGATGAATTACTGAGGTAGCAGATCTGTTTTCTGTGTAGGCGTATTAACCTTAGCCATGAGTATCACAGTCTAGAGCTTTGTGTCATGTCATGTTCAGATTTAGAGGCAGTGAGAAAACAATATAGTTGATGTTCAATCCACTGTTTAGCTGGTGAGAATAGTGACAGCTGAATGGAAAAAGCTGGACCAGGCGGATTGAGAATTCACGTTGGAGAGGGATTAGGGTTGGCTGAATGGATTCATCAAAACAGACCTCAAAGCCTAAAAAGCTCCACTAAAGCTCTGAATGGCTCTGGCTGACTGTTGAAGTGAAGGACTGCTCAGTGAAAAAAGCAAGTGAGAGCAGGGGTGTGTCTAGAATCTTTTTTTGGGGGGCCCAGGCAGGGGCAAAGATTGTAGAAGGGTGGCACAATAAAATGACTATTTTAAATACATTCTTTTCCTATTGCTAACACACTAAAATCTAATGCAAAGCTGAACTGCAAAAAACACAAATCACACCTTTAAACACAATAAGCAATTAACTTGACATCTTTTGCGTTAGAATGGACACAGCTTTCTACAGAAAACACAGCAATCTGACACAAAGACACGTTTTGCCATTTCCAAACACAGCCATTCAAATAACCAGACCCATGCACTCATTAGGCTAACACACACGTCACCTGGTCAAGCTCCTGACTACTTACCTCAGTTACCTCAGCAATCAGAATGTGAGAACTATAAAACTCCACAGATTTACCAACATTAAAGAACAAAGAAAGCAGGAGGAAGAGAAAGGAGAAGAGGTCATGAAATTCTAATGAATTTTGTTAGTCGACCATGTTATACTGTAAATCATGGATTGACAATGAGAGAGTCTGGACAGAGGGTTCAGTCCAACTTGAATCAATTTACTGTTGCATCTGTCATCCAGACACGTAGGCTTGAGAACAGTTATGTAACCAAAATACTGTAACTCTGCACTCTATATACATACAGTAATTCAAAGTATGTATGTATACTGTATATACAGTAGGCAAATACTTTACAGTAGAAATGACACATGCCTTCTATATTTACAGTATTCATGTATGTATTCCTTACTTGTACAGTTCTACATAATCTTCATCAGAAATGTGAGAGGCTACATACCAATATATATTTTGCTGTTTTCTCGAAAAACTGAGGGACAAGTACAATTTGGTGGAAGAGGTCAGATGTTCACTGAGGCACATGAGGTTGAGATTATAATCATAGTTTTGGCAAATAATGCCATAAGACCTCAAGAGATTCAAAGTCACATAATAAGGAACATAAAGAAAGACAGTTATTTGCATCGTCATTCTCCACTGACATCAAGTTATGCATTAAACAGATTTACCGGGTGCCTTATTCAGAGACTCTCAGAAAGATTTCGAAGAACTGAGGTGTAATTATGGATAAGACACTTTTTTCCTTGTTGTCGAGTGAGGGAAGACATTGCATGTGATGTGGACGAGGTGCTGTGTCCTGACCCACTGAGATGACAAGATGCTGGACAATTTTTTCTTTGTTTTGTTTGTTTTTCTTTACTTGCAAAAGTTCCTCATTTTGTTTTTCAAAAGTTTTGAATTCTGTAGAACTTTACATAGTTATACATAGTTATGTTATGTTCTCACTGAAGGCATCAAAACTATGAATGAACACATGTGGAGTTATGTACGTAACAAAAAAAGGTGAAATAACTGAAAACATCTTTTATATTGTGGTTTCTTCAAAATAGCAATCATTTGCGAATCATTAAACACTAAATATTGCAAACAACTGTTTACTTACCCCCTTTTCTCTTTTATGATCAAAATAATAGGTATTTTACCAATTTAACTGAAAGAAACTGATGCTTGACAGCTCTGGTGGGGGTGGCCAATCAGATTTCAAGGGTAGCCGGTGCCACCTCCAGCCACCCCGGTGGCCACGCCCCTGAGTGAGAGTCAGCACATCCCCAGTCACAGTGACTACTGTTACTCTGTCACTCTGATAATTAAATTATTAAATTAAAAGTTAAGCCACTGACAGGATTTTAATGGTTGTGTGCCCTTTACAGAATTGGATAGAAACCTATCCAGTTCACCTTCACTAATAGACTAGTCCTCTAAGACTTAGAATTATAAGTAGAAAGCATATAGATCAAACTTTTGACCATTTATAAGATAAGATAAGATAATCCTTTATTAGTCCCATAAGTGGAAAATTTGCATTGTCATGGCAGAAAGTGGACAGTACAAGATAAAAAGCAGCAAAAATTTAAAAACAACAGCATAAAAAACTATACCAACAGAGCAGTACACTGTAGTACACTATACAAACAACCTAGAAATATAAATAAGGATGAGTGTGTTGAAAAACATATATGTCTATATATGTATATGTAAACTTAACTATATGTATGTACACAGAGTATATGTATGTACATATGGACAGAGTGGATATATATACATATATATGCACTCATGAAATATTGAAATATTGCACATAAACTACCATTGTGTATTGGATGTGTATGTTTGTTAGTCTATGTGTGTGTGGTATGTGTGTTATGGTCAATTGATTATGTCCTTCTAACCCTTTCCATGTCTTCTTTCCATTCTTCTCCTCAGTGAGTACCACTTCTTCACCCTCTGCACAGAGACAAAGTCCCACTTTGTCAACTGCTACTGGCCCAATCCCCTGGTGGAGAAATACATTATCGACATACACAAGCAATTTTTTTCCAACTGCCCAGAAGACGAGGGGGAGTTAAAGGACCCGCCAGATGACAAGTTAACCATGCTCATCCTCATCCCTGTTTTCCTCACACTAGCCATGATTGCCTTGGTGGTCTGGTGCAGCAAGAGGAGCGACATCCTGGCCTAGGAGGAGGAAAGGAGGGCAGAGAAAGACTGAGTTTAATGTCCCAGCCTCTTTGCTGAAAGAATACAACACATGACAAAGATGTGCGCTGAGGATTTGGAAAATGAGAGTTGGTCAAGTTATTCCATAAGTGGCTCTACAAACCACTAAAGGATTCCATCAAGGATTTTAAAACATCTTACCTGGTCTGGACAGATCTAGGTCAGCTGTTTCCATTCTTTATGCTTAGCTACACTAACCAGCTGCTAGCTCTAGTTGTGTATTTACCATGAGGAAACTAAATTTTCTTGTTTAACTTTCAACAAGAAAGCCAATAAGCTGTGTCCCAAAGTATCAAACAGTAGCAAGTCTATTTCATGTTGCATTACTGAAATGTCTCGCTGTTGTAAAACTAGAAATGCTCTTTCAGATGTAGCAGTGGTTGCAGACACACGTGGGCTACACACAGGGCTTTCTGTGTATATTAAGCGAGAATGATAGCAGAGTGTGATAGTGGTTTGATGTTGGCATCACTTGTCGGATAATTTGACCTTCAGCACAACTGATCAAATCTAAGGCATTTGGTCACTCAGCTCACAGATGCAGGCTGTGGACGTCAGAGATCCTTGTCAGGGAGCTGTATGAGCCAAAGTACTCACTGAACATCGGAGGCAGTGGTTATAGTGGTGGAAAACAAAGACTCCAAGACGAACCTGTTGAAAGGAGGATTTTAAAAGAAGCAGAATTATGACTTTTTGATTGCGAGTTTTGTTCTTACTGTTGAGTCACTGAATGCACCACTGGAAAGGAACTTAAAGACAAGGCAAAACTATAATTCACATATTTTGAATTTCTTGCGTGACTATCTGAGCCTGTACTCTGTTAATACTCACAAAGGGGGGCTCTCGAAGGAAACTAAACCACTATGAACTGACATTGAGACCTCATACTGTACAGTTATACCCTCTGTCTGTGCTCTCTACTGTATCAACATAGCCTCTTCACTGTTATTCACACTAATACGAAATACACACTGATGCTTTGAAATAAAATCCTTTGGGGAAATGTTTGATTTGCTGTTCACACTTCATCGTTTCTTTGCACCACAGTACTCACACAGTTCCATTACATTTAACTAATCAAGCACAGACTTTTTTGTAGGTTTTCTTCCACATTCCACATCAGTCTGTGATTGTCATCTCTCACCTGCACACACCTCAGCTACTGTCTATGGAAATTGAAACCATGAATAAATCTCAAGTCTATTAAATTAGTTGGTTTTTGTACTTTCTTGTGATGCAGTGAACTATAGCTATTGATGACTGTGCTTTCGGTTGTCTTCTGTTTTGCTGATTGACTAGTAGCTTTTAGCATGGTGTCCCCCAGACACTGGTTATGTGAGAGGTCAGCCCTCCACCATCTGCCCACATCTATTTAGTATACAGCTCAAGCTGTGCAACACAACCTTTAACTTTATGGTACCTTGTGAACTTACAGAAACAAAATGCTGCCACACAACAGGGTAACTACAGTTAAGTTCAGTGTCCAATTATTTAGACAGTGACAAGGACCTTAATGTATGAACACATAAAATACATCAAGTTATTACGATGCAAACTGACCATATGCCACATAATAAGAATAAAAAAGATAAACATAAATAATAAGTAGCATTAAAGGCAACGTAAGTATAACAACAAGTGTTAGGGCCTTTAAAGTTCAAAGTTGTCAGGAACAGGTTCTTTTTATGATTTCTTTGATTTCCCTACCTCTATTGTTTTTGCTATGTCTCTCATGGGTTTTTTTCAGTTTAATGATGACCTCATTCACTTGCATAGTCTTTGGATCATTCTTTCTGGTAAACCACTACCAGTTACTCAGAACCAATTCCAGAGCTATTATCTGCTTGATATGTCATGGAATAATTAGTTAACTAAACCCCTGGGAGACCAGGGGGCTCCAAACCAACATGGGTGTTCACACATTCAACCTCAGACATTATTTTTTATTAAGACAATAACAATAGAGTTAGGGAGCTCAATCCATCACAGCTTGGCTTTGTGTCTGTGTAAACCTTTGAAACAATACATAGAAAGTCAGCCATGCATTTCCAAATCTGATCAGTGCATCATGTAAATAAACTCAGAGTCAAACAATGCAGTCACCACTGACAGCGGGAGATGGTCGGCCATGTTGACATTGTTGCCGACACTCAGTCTGATCTTCCAGAGGCTGGAGCATGAGGCCCAAGGCTAGAAATGACAAATTCAGTGACAACAGCACAATCACAGTATTATTACTCACTTCAACTAAACAAACAAATGGCAAGATATCAGACAATATTTATTCCATCTGAAGAAGTCCAGGAAGCTACATGTGAGTTTTTGTTTCTTTGGGCGGTTGTAGAGACACAAACAGAGGAGACAATAGTTCACTCTGCAATGAGTGGGACTCCTCGGACTAGAACTGCAAATGTAGCTTTGCACTATGCCTTTGCGGCCAGCTTCTTGGAGGCAGGAAGGATATAAAAGCTTTTTCCCAGAGTTGACAGAAGAATACTGGGAAATGGGTTGACCCAGCAGTTTTGACCAGAAGCAGCACAGGAAGTGTAAGAGTGCCACTCTTTCCCTCAGGAGCACAGTGGTCTCAAAAGTATCAAATCAAAGAAGTCTGGCACCATCAGGACATTTCTAGAGTTGGTTGTCCCAAACGTCACTCTAATAGAGATACAGAAACCCTCTGCAGAGAGAACCTGGCAGAAGCATGAATATCTTAGTAACATTGATCAGACCTTTATGGTAGAGTGGTTAGACGTAACCACAGCCTTTTAAGAGTTTTCCCAAAAAAATTCTGAGAAAATGAGAACAGAGTTTCTGTGATCTGATTACCAAAAAATTACAACCTCTCAAGCACTTTACCTGGTGAACTTATTTATAGTTAAGAAAGGTGGTGGCAGAGAGGTTCCTCCAGAGTGTGTGAGACCTGAAACTGTGGGTACTGTTTACCTGTAGCCCGCATTTAAACCCTACAGAATATCTATAGAGAGACCTGAAGATGGCTGTTCACAGTCTGATGGAGCTTGAGAGGTTCTGTCATATAACCTGCCTAAATCTATGTGTGAAAAGTAAAAATTATGTATATTTCATATACAACAAAACTGCAATCCCAATTACGTTTTTGTAGACAACATATTGTTACGTTAAATTATGTGTACTGAAATGTATTTTTGTGAATGAATGACGTGATATATTTATTACCACTAAGCGATGTGTAAGGAGGTGGTAAGGGTGGATATGGTATGAAATTTAATTTTTATCGATTAAGCAGCCCATAGTCTTTCACTGACACTAACCCACTGCTGTGATGGCCAACCATAAAACACTTTAAAAACACCACACTCACCCATCTGGATGTCGAAATGTAACGTTGGATATTTTAGCCAGATATTTTGGAGACATAAATATGTTAACTGTGAAGATATGATCAGAATGTTAACATTAAACGTAATTGAGTCGCAATCACATTCTCTTCAAAAACGTAATCGGGATTGCAGTTTAGTTGTATACGAATGTAATTTTTAGAGACAGGGCTGGAGAAGCTTAATGACACTTATAGCTGTTGTTACTGCAAAATGGGCTTCTACACAATATGAAATAAAGCTAATTAATTCATATAATGGCGATAATTATTTTAATGCGGGTTAACGCAGTTTTATTATTATTATTATGACGAAAGTCTGTTGCTCACTGGGTAGAATACACATACAGAAAACCAATGGGTCACAGGAGGGGTAGGATGTTAATCAGTACTGGTTTTTAACATGAGGCTGTTTAGTTAGTTTAATAAAAGAGCCCTGATAAGACCCAACTTGTCAAGTTAAAGAACATGGTAGGAATTGTTAAGTGATAGAAAATCTTTTGTGAATGTGTGTGTGTTAGACTCCTTTTAAATTCTTTTTAAACAAGTGAGTTTTCAAATGTTTTTTAAAGGTGGTGATAGTCTCAGCTAGTCGAATGGAGCCAGGCAGGTCATTCCACCAGCCAGGGACAACAAAGGAGAATAGACTTGAATGGGATCAGAGACCCCAGAGCAAGGAGTTTTTAATCTCATTTCATTTGCAGATCTGAGAGGGCGTGTAGGAGTGTAGCTTACTAATACCGTGTTGATATAAGAGGGTGCACTTACAGGTGCCCTGTAGGCATCATGGATTTAAACTCAATGCGAGCAGCTACTGGGAGCCAGTGAAGACGAGGTGAGAAGAGGTGTGGCATGGGTGTATTTTGGCTGGTTGAAAATGAGGCGGGCTGCCACATTTTGGACCATCCAGAGGGGTTTGATGGTGACTGCAGAAGCTCCAGCCAGGAGAGAGTTTCAATACTCAACTCAAGAGATGACCATTGCCTGGATGAGGAGCTGTGCAGTCGGCTGAATCTTTCAAATGTTATAGAGCGTGAACCTGCAGGACCTGGAGATTGCACTATGCAACAATTACTACGTGATTGTTCAGATTGTCTCAGACATCCATGCCGATATGTCTGAGAGACAGGCTGAAATTTTAGTTGAAATAGTGTTATGCTCTGGTGGGAAAGACAGATGGAGCTGAGTGTCATCAGCACAGGAGTGGTAGGAAAAGCGTTGTGAGAAGAATTTGGTGATTAACTGTGTCAAAGGCAGCAGACAGATCTATTGGGATGAGGATGGCTGATCTGCGTGCAGCTCTTGCAGCACAAAGGTCATCCACCATTGTCAGGAGGGAGGTGTCGAATGTCCTGAAACCAGACTGAAAAGGGTCTAGTAGAACATGTGCATGCAGAAATGAAGAAAGTTGTGCCAGGACAGCTCTTTCAAGAATTTTTGAAAGAAATAGAAAGTGGGCGGTAGCTGTCCAGTAGGTAGGGGTTTAGTGTGGGTTTTTGTAAGCAAGGGAGCAATGAGAGGATGCAGTTTTTCTTTAATAAATTACATAAACTTTAATGTCCTGACAAATAGCTTTGCTTTTCTATTTGATTTGATTACATTAATTCTTCAGTTAAGATTTACAAGAAATATTTAACTGCCACTGTGTAAAGGGAATACTTATTTGCTTAGTGTGTTTGCGGACTAAATGTTATTGTAATGTTGTTCATATAGCAGTACTTTTAAAATTAATCCTGATTAATCGTAGCAAAATCATGCAATTAATCTCGATAAAAATTTTAAGCACAAATTTTTATTAAAAAATCTGTTTTCACTTTATCATGGCTTTTCCATTTTAAAATAAAGTTACAATGCAATAAAATGTGAAGAGGTACTTTCCAAAGCGACTGTACTTACAGACAAGCACACACACACAGAAACACAAGATCAATTTAATTGTTTAATTATTATTAAACCAATCAGATATGATAGGATGACAGCAACGGTGCGTAGTGAAAGTCAGCTAATCCAGACCACACACCCAGTTGCCTTTCTATAGTTGTGAGAACACTCAGTGACATAATGCAGTCCCCAGCCTTTTAAGACATGCACACATACACACATACACTTTCCCACAGTAAAACGCTCTGAAGCAGATGACCCAAACAGGACATCCTCCCAGTCTTAAGTTCCCCCTCCCTCCACCCTATAAACCACTTTTTCCCACTTTAAAAAACACAACCCTTTTCTGTTGCGCTGGATCTGAAATGAGATCACTTGTGCAGTAGCAGTGAGTTACCCTACACAGATATACAAGTTCAACTATAATAATATTTCTGCTGTAATTGCTTACTTGGAATTTTTCCAATGTGCTTCTTTATGCTCCTTTTAATGAGCAGAAAACAGAGTAACAGGTGGTCAGGTTCAGGGTCTCATGTCTTGACAGAACACAACATGGGTTAACTTTGTCAATATTTAACTACCATCTTTTCCCAACCTTAACCAAGTGCATTTAGTTACTCAAAACCATTAATAATGATTTAGTTGTCAGTACAGAATTTAATGGCAAGTCGAACTCAATAAGATATGCATTGAAAGAATTTTTAATAAGTAACCACAGAAAAGGACTTCAGCAGTGCAACAGTCTCAACAAGCTGAGGAACAATCGTAAAAAGGTTATTGGCTAGGAAGTGATGACAGAAATTAATTAAATATACCTTAGGTCTTCTTATAAATACTATCCCCAAATTCAATGTATATAAATATAACCTTCCTCTGTACTTATTCCTAATCACCAGTGTTGACATTTAGTCTGTCCCTCTCTGATCCTCTTTCCTGCCCTCTCTATTCTCATACTTGTCTTCCCCTCCTCCTCCTGCTCCTCCTCCTCTTTTCTCCCCGCTCCTTTACCCCAGTGATCCCCCTGACCTTCCCTGTCCAACTGCCCTGTTGTTGGAAGCCAGATGACCACACAGCTGGATTCTGTCTGTCATGTACACACGTGTCATTCTGTAGTTGTTGGGACATAACACTGACATAACACATCCCCTAGCCCCTTATCCTAACCTTAAACCCCAAGTCTAACACTAATATTAACACAACATTACTCACAATACAATGCCACATGCACAATGTGATGAAGAGAAGCACAATAAATACACACAGTAAACAGAATCCAGAAGTCAGTACTAAATTAATCTGTGTCGTGTGATAAGACATTTTTGCAATACTGTTGTTACTGTTTTTGTGCCTCATTTGGACTCTATTCAAACTTTTGCAATGTCCTACATCATTTATCAAATAACTGCCTGGGGTTCTGGATATGTTTCAGATTTTATTTTGCAACATCTACTGTTAATGTCTTCTAGTGTGAGATAAGTGTGTCTGACAGCTTTTAGTGTCAGGTTTTCTGCTGTACAGTATGTGTTTAATTATTTTTTTCAGTTCAGACTGATTTATTTATTTATACTGTTTCAAATGACATTTTGTAATTCAGTCTTTTTGGGGATTTTAATTTGTTGATACAGATGACAAAAATCTGCATCTGTTAGAACAGAAAGCAATACCTGCACGTCAATGTAGCTGAATTTGTAGCTGAAAAACTCCACACGATGAGATGAGATGAAACTTCAATGATTTTAGACGTGTGCTGCCAGAGGTTTGCATGTGTACATTGCTAATTACATGTTGAATTGGTGTTGGATATAGCAGAACACTGGTGATGTCCACTGAATAAATAAGCATATACATCCCTTATATGCATGATTAAACACGTACTGTACTGTATGTGTATAGGACCATGCTATTGTTTCTGTTCCTGACATGTAAGTGTACAGATCTAAAATTGACCTGTTACTCTTTGTAAGGATAATTAACAGTGTGTTCTGTGCACTCACTGGTAGTCTGATGTGAGGTTATCGTGCAGTGCAAAGTTAGTATACTGTATCAGTGTCTGAGAGTGTTGAAAACCAATGCTTCAAATTTGAAAGTTGAAATAATAAGTACCTGCTTTAAAATGTATTTATATTTAAAATGATTCTGATGATTGTTTAGAACATAAATGTTCAAATATATTCCAGCTTTCTTTGGTAAGCTTTTGAAGGTAAAAATGACGACAAACCAAATTTCTAGTGATTAATAAAAATGAAAGGCTAACGTTACCTGTGACTTGGTGAGCAACAAAAACAGCACAGCTTGTCCATTATTACAGTGAACGGAGTTAGTTATTTAACAACACTGGCCATTTGGGGGGTGTTTTACCCAAGTGCATCGATACTAAACATTCAGAGCAATTAAGTGGTTTATTACATATGGAGGAGGACAGAGTGAATGAATGGAACAATACAGGAGAGAGTTGCTCTTCAGATTGAGTTTTATGCATAGCTGTGAAAAGTCACTTAATATTATTCTTTTTTATTAAATTTCTATAAAGCTAATACAGCTTCAACCGGTACTGTACACATGTTTTACTGCTACAAGACTGATCAATATGGCCGCTGACATACAAATTAAATTTCAAATTCTGTGCTATTTGTGTGCAGTTTTAAGCTAAAAACCGTCAGATCACTACAAGAAATGTGCAAATACGTTAATGGGTGACATAAACTTTGCCAGTAGGAAGTGTTATATGCTTTTTATTGAGAGGTGTAAGTGCATCTGGGTAGTATTTATAGCCTCAGAAGTGAGTTTCATTTTTCCGGTGACGCGTTTGCGCCTTGTTGTATTCTGGGTGTTGCATCCTGCTGCAGCAAGTACAAAAGTGGATTCAAAGGAGAATTCTTCTAAAAGTAGAGCTCCCTCCAGCTCTGGTTTCCTGTTTATACCTATACTCACACTTAAACACTTGCACACACACACAACAACCACACAAATGCATATTAATCATCAGTCTGAAACCTGCACTTACTGACATACATTCACATAATACGCATTTCCCTACCACTCATACACTTGCATACTAAGACATGTACACATATTGAGGATGGTCTTTCTCGTGTGTACTCCCACATGGCACCAGTCAACCAGCTGAGGTGCCTCCCAACAGGATTTCCTGTGGCAGCATCAGCTTCTGTTCTGTAAAGCCCTGTTATCTACATCCAAGCAAAGAATGAAAACACTCACTGTGGTGTTTGGATTTATTAGGGTATCACTATAGTCATTCATTCATGTCACACGCTCACATTTCTGTGGAGCAGGAGGCTCGTCTGGCTTCAGGACAGACCAGATCACAGAAGCTGGAGACAGAAATGATGTCTGAGGTAGGACAGGAATTCAGATGAGTCAAGCTGAACTGAAGAAAATAATCCCATAACACCACATTAAGTTGTTGTTTCGAGCTGTAAACTCGAATTATAGAAGAGCGCCTCAGTCTGTGTTGGAAAAATGGGGTTGAACAGGTAAAAATGAAAGTAGAGACAGGATGAGAATGAAAACCCTGGAGAGTCCTTTTAACACTTGTGTGAGGATTCTTTCTTTTGACATCACCAAGATCACTCTTCAGATTGAATTGTCAGGAGAAGAAGGATGAAGACATAGAAGAGATTAAAAAGATGCAGTTAAACATGTTGAAATACCAGTGCAATTGTTCTGCAACAACTTTTGTTTCTGTCTTGCTCTCAACGTTCAGACAATTAGTTTTCTCTTAGCAAATAATTATTATATTATAATTAGTTTATTTTCATTTGTCATATCATCAAGAAAAGTTTTACCAAATCTCATAATTAGATGATTTACAGAATGGTAATTGCTGGTGTCTTCTCCTTGTAAGTTGCCTTGGATAAAAGCGTCTGACAAGTAATATAAAGTAAAGTAAACTAAAGTAAAGATTTAACAAAATCCCAGAGAACATTCAATGACAGAACCAAAAAATTCATAGTTTTTCCATAATATCTGCACAATGCATTTGACTCTGCTGCGTCCACAGCCTCGCTCAGCAACAGAGTTTATGTTGCTCTGCGTGGAAATTGTTCTTGCATCAAATAAATATTTAGTAAAATTCACCACTGAATACAAAAAAGAGCAGAAATACTTTCTGGACTTGATAATATCAGCAAATAAAACCAGAGAATTAGACTGTAGAAGTACCACTCTGCTTTCTCAGAGTCATATCTGCCAGAAGTTGACAATTTGTCAAATTTACAAACAACATCAAGATAAAACAGATATAAAAAATATTCTTTATTTGCAGATTTGATTCAAAATCTGCTGGCTCTCAAGTGCTGTTTTAACACTTCAGTATTTTATCATCCATAATTTAAAATACAACAATTTGAATATTTTTTGATGTAACATTATCTACTGTACACATACTAGTTATTCTCTAATTCAGAATATAGGAATTGTTTTTGTTTTCTACTGATCAGTTCTTGTATGAATGAATAAACTTGCATTAACAAACTTAGCGTTCCTGCTTCTCTTTCATCAACATGGTCATTTCTATGTGTGTCGTAACTTTCGACTGGTAGTGTGTGACACCCTTACACATTAGTACTCACACCTGAACCTTGAAACAGCATGTCCTCTGCCCTCTTTACCTACAGGTAACACATCTGTGTACTGGGAGAGATTAGGTTCACATGCCGTGGGTTAAATCTACTGTTTAAAACAGGATGGTCGGTGATTTACAATGTTAACCTGTTACCAAACAGCATTTTTGTGCACATATCAGACTAAAATGTTCTTTATCCCTTTTGATTATCAAAACTTGGCTCTTAATCAGTCAATCACGAGCAGAAGTAGTCAGCAGTTATTCTCTGTGACTACACGTTAACTGAACTAAACCTTGTGTCCATTTCGATTACTGGAATCTTGGTGAAACCCTTAACAAAAAGTTGCTTTTGGAAATGACGACGATAACAATGATGTGAATGACTGAGAATCTCCACATACCCACTCAGAATGTCGTTTGAGTTGGAGTTCATTAAGAGAGGTGGCATATCCTACTACCACAGGTGCTGCATGTCTGATTTCCTTTCAACACGAGTTTCATTTAACAGATGTTACCAAGCAACAAGAGCTGTTAGAAAGGGAAATTGATGATTTCTGATGTTTAAAACCACTTTGTGAATGTGAGTGTGCTATTAAAGCTCTTTGAACAAACAGCACTGAGGTTTGTTTTGAGAGCATTTCTATAGCAGTGTGGTTGAAGTGTCTGTAAAACTGCCATTTACTAAAGATTCAGCACTGTACATCTACCTTGTGTTGTTATGTTGAATGCAGCCACTTTGCTCCGAAGCTCTTTTCATACATAAAGGAATATTTCATCCACAAATCAGAAACCTGCGGTATGGTTTAATTATATTTTGTAGTATTTAAATTTAAACAGAAGAGATGGGACCAGTGGCAGACTCAGACTGTCTGAGGGGCAAAAATACATAAAGATACTGTTGTATAGTAGAACCTGAGAAGTAAGAGATCTAGAGCTCAGGTCTTTGTGAAGCTGTGGATGTTGTACACTAAAACTGCAGTTTTAAGGTTTGACACTCTCACGCTGTTAAGGCTGTCTGTGTATAATGTATAATGATGTTACAATTTGCTAGGGAAGTAATCTGAAACTGGCACATGGGATTTCATGATCCTGCATGTCTGATTAAATCCTGTACTGACCTAGTTTGAGAGGAGTGAAGCCTGTTTTCACTGTCACCACAGCGTGCAGCAACATCTCAGTTGTGAGCTTACACTAGCATCTAATCACTATGGGTCCAATGTGCACTGCTCGCTGTCACTATGCAATATCTTTTGCTTCTTGGTAAAGCAGAATGTTAGTGTTGGCTGACTTTATTGATTAAATAATGTATAGTTAATTAACTCATTAGTATTAACTATGGTTTATCAGTCGAACAAATGTAATGAATGATCCATTGATTTTTATTTTGACAACATTGTTGTTTTTGTTGTTGCTCACAATAATCCAGCCCCTGATGCAAGCGGTTCTTGGTTCTAGACCAGAAAAAGAGATGTTGTCACTCTGGAAGCCAGGTTTTCCCGGCCAAGAGTAATTTTTTGGCTGTTGAAAGAACCGATTCAAAAATAATCCCTGGCTCCAAACCAGCTCTGGAACTGGCTTTGTGGAAAAGGATATGACTCAATCCCTGACCCCTCAGAGAGTCAGTATACCTGCCTGCCTTTAAACTGAGCTGTCAACAGCAGGTAGAGGAGATATAATCAAGTGTCACAGAAAGTGAAGCAGAGGTAGGTGAATCTTCCCCTCCAGGGTTTTGTCAAACTCCACTGAACACATTGCTGTAGTATTTGCATTTGCATTACCACTGTCCTTTTTTACATGGGAAACACTGAGATGTTGCCCATTTGTTTCTGTATTTTGACTTTTTTTCCCTTTTTGTAGGTGTAGCCAAGACATGGGGAACTAGTCTTAGTGTTAGGATATGTCTTTGTGCACTAGATGAATACCTCTGCATCTGTGTGAGGCTGCAGGACTGAGTAATTAGCTGTTTAAATAGTTGAGCAAACAGGATTTTCCAAAGCTGATTTGACAAATATGGTGCACACAGTATCTGCATGGAAAAGACTATGTAGCAACAGATGTGTTGCTACATAGTCTGTGCACAGTGAGCTGCAGAGGTTTAATCCAGTGAGCCTCTTTTTTTGGAAAATGGAAACAGAACTGGTTTGAAAATGTGAGTAATTTGAATTAAAATGTACACTGTAGAAAAACTTGTTGAAAAACTTGTGAAAATGTGAAAAATTGTTTAGAAAACTTAATGTTACTTTACAAATGTTTCCTGTTTTGATAAATGAAGTATGAATGAAGTTTGCCTCTGCAAACCGGCCACATTGCAGTTTACATGTGTTTAAACTCATATTCTAATCAGTTCAGCTGAGTTCAAGTGGATGTTTGTGCGAGATGTAATAAAAATTAAAAAATTTGATATAACATTGACAAGAACGGTGTGAGACGCATGAGAATGTAATAAATTCAACCTTGTGCCAAAGTGGACCTTGGTGGCAAATGTGGCAGAAAACATTTCCTCAGGGCATTGCTCCGGAAGAATGGAGATACTTGAGATTAGAGTGATCTTGACCTCAGACCATCACAATGCTGTCAGTTTAAATTTGACATTCACTCAAGGCATTCTTGAAATATTGCATTTAGAAAAATGGGATGGTCTGCACTGCATGTTTCACAAATGTGTCTTTTCCTGTTTCATGTGGTAATTCACATGAATGGAATTTCATTTTGACCTGATTGCATCTTTAAGGGTAAATGAAGCAGTACCACTAATTAACCTGCATGGGAGACTCCTGACAGCATGGGAAACAGGTGAGCAGAGCGGTGAGGGAGAATCGGCTAACTGGAGTGGCAGGAGGAGAATGAATCAGTATCATGTGACAATTGCCGACATCGCACACTAGTAGAACTAATTTCTGCTGTCAGTATGTGAAAAGCTGAAGTATCACCTGTGCACGGCTGAGTCTGTAACAAGAAGAGAGTTAGTGAACTGACAGGGGATGAACTGTGACTGTTTTCTTTGACTCAGATGAATAATTCAGATAAAACACATTCATACACTAATAATAGTTCATCTACGTAAGTTAAATGTTGATTGCAGGATTTGTGAAATTACTAAAAAAACAGTTTTCTCTCTTTACTCTTCTTTCAAGACAGTTACTGTAGCTATATTTAATCAGCATGCAGCGTGACTTTCAGCAGCTGTGATGCAAACACGGTGTTACACTGTCCATCTGTTCTCTAATGAGTCCCATTTTATCACAGTTGTCAGCCTGCTGCTCCTGAACTGTCTCAGCCTTGAGCTCAGGAACAGAAGCACAAGCCAGAGCTTTAATTGCATTTTGTTTCCTACTGTGGAGTTTAGCCTCTTAAATATTTAATTTCTAAATGTGCACTGATATTGAACATGCAGCATGCAGACACTAAACCTCTTGAATGCAGTTTAGTGTTCTGACGTTTCTGAGGAATTTATGGAATAGCTGCACTCACAGTATTTGCTGAAACATGTGACAGCAGCCTTGACCTCTTTTCCATCAGATACACATGATGGGAAAAATGTATTTTGCCCTTTTTGTGCCTTTCACATCATAAAAGACCTTGGTCACTGAAGTCCTGTCCTTATAGACGTGATTCAGCATGAAATCCTCTTTATCTCATCATGGGGGACAGGAAATAAGAGTGGAAAAATACAGCACATTAAACTATGGTAGGAAAAAAAAGCCAGCATGATGACTGTCTTCATCCAACAGAGTGACAGTGTCTTGGGGCATGACTCAGATTCTCCGCTCAGAGGGTCAAACTTCTGCCAAACTAGATTTGATGACAGTTATGTTTATCTTTTATGCTTTTTTTTAAATATTCATTTATCATTTTCAAACTCAACAAGCGGACACTAGTCAACACTGGGGTCACAGCACAGAAGTCTTTCAACCACAACTTTGCAAAACTCAAATTCAACAGCATTTTCTTGTCCTGCAGAAGGAGATTATACTTACTGTGAAATTAGGCATCATACACCTTCCACCACAAAATGGAGCCAAAAGAGAAGAGAAGAGCGTATCCAATTTGGCCAGTCTGGGTTCATTAGCACATAGTGGCAGGTTGCCTTTTGGGATGCAGGGACTGTGACATCTTACTGTACTATACTGGCATCATATCTGGATAATATTGTCATTTACAGCAATATGTGGCAGGAACCTTCAGTTGATTCGTGGAGAGTTTGCTTGGATTAGCTCTGGGCTGTCTGTCTCTCTCGGTTGGTGAACGGTGGAACTGTGTGACGCATGTTACAGAATCACCTTGAAACTCTGTGACTGTTTTTGGGTTACAGCTGTTGTTATGTTATTCTTTCAGTATTTCCTGAGCAGCAGGTCAACCTCACCCTCTATTAGCTCAGCCAGACTGAACTGAGTCAAAAACAAGGTAAAGTTACTCAACAGGACAGCAGAACATCTTGTGTGTGAAAACTCATGTGAACTTACGCTGACGCTCAGGCAGCATCTGTCTATGTTCACAATCTTTACATCCTATTTTAACTGCACACACTTATTTCTCTCTAGCTCTTTTGCTCACTTTATGACTATGTTCTTGGGGAGGATGTTTGGCTTTATCTTTTGTTTGGGGCTTAAGGTCCTGTGGAGATTTGTTGTGTAAACAGAAAAGATAATGTTGTTTGGTTTGACCACTGGCCTGCATCCTGCCTGCTGCTGCAACTAAAGGAAGACAATGGACCCCCATGGATCGTCCTTAGTGGTCCCACACTGGCAGTCTGCTCCTGCCCTACAATGGATTACCCATAATGCTTGATTTCATACAGTTAGATCTGTACAGTGACACAGTTTTCATTATTTTGACTCTGTACAGCGCCACAGAAGATTAGAAATGTAATAAGCAAGTGAAGTGAAGTGAAGACTTTTCATTTCAATTTAATAGTTTTATCAAAAGATATTGAATGAACTGCGGAGGAATCACAAGCATTTTAATACATCACAGTTTATGAGCTGGAAAATAATGGGACAAATTATGAATCACTGATGATGTACTAGATGAAGGATTTGTTCCTGGTGATAACCTGCCCGAAACTTCAGTCCCTGCTTGTTCTTAATGGTTGTTTGAATTCAGAATCTGAATCGTGTGCTACAGTTGGACGTGGATCAGGTGATTGACTTGGCAATTTTGAAGATTCCACTTTTACACCTTTAGTCTGTTTTATGTCATTGTCTAAAAGAAGTCTTTTTATTGCTGATTGTGACACAGATACACCCACGTCAGGCCTAACGGCTTCATTGGCAGTGGCTCAAGGTCGGGGAACCTCTTGGATGGAGTTTGCTTCACCGACCATTGCTGATAAAGTGTTTTCTGCAAACAGCAAGCATGTTGTTTTACTTGTTTTTCTACCGACAACAATCAGGATGGAGCGTCCAAAGATATTTTACAAACAGTGGACCATAATGTCTATCTTTTGTTGTTGTGTGTTTGACCATGGCCATGTATAAAAATGATGTGACTGTTGTGCTTTTCATTCATCAGTGGACAAATTTTCTTAATATTTCTGGTAAAAACATTTACCCACGGGAAAATTTCTCCACATTTACAGTTCTTGGGAAGTTTTGGTGGAAAAGCAGCAATGGAGACCAGAGGGGTAGGAAGATGGAAAAGTGCTAATGGGAGTGACTGAGAAGTAACTGTTTGTAGTAGCTACTGGTTTCCTGGCAGAGTGAAGTGATGGACAACAAAAAAGGGGGAATGACAACAATTAATGCAACATAAGTGAAATTCAACAGTCAAGTCAAGACAGACTGTGGCCTGCGACGTGACTCTAGAAAGCTCTGTTAGCTGACAGCATGTCTGTCTGTAGCCCCTCGAGTCTTTGTTCCATGTCGTTCACACAGAGATATAAACACAGAGTACATGTAAACAGCATGACACTGAACGCATTTTAGTTCATGGGATTCCTCAAAAGGCCAATCGCTGTTGTTCATTTTTCCAAAACATTATGACATATCTCTTCATTAAACCCTCAGGGTGAGATCCGTGCAGAGCACGGCTCTTGAATCCAACGATTTAAAACGTCAGTGTCACTGTGACCCAGAGCTGTGTGGATTATCATGTTGAGAATGTGGAGATTTACCAGAGAGCTCATGTTGAGTGTTATCATGATGATGAATATATAATGTAAGCACCAGAAGCTTTAATGATTCAGCATTGTGAGAAACTGAATTATTTTATAT
>JAUYWH010000012.1:26994382-27008353 GCA_034779795.1 Ctenopoma multispine | reverse complement strand
TTTCATTCTGCATCCACAGAACTTTATCAATCTGAGGGAAGTTGGCTAGTGACCACAAATTTATCCTCCAGGTTGGCTTCACCTCACATCTACCTTGAATAGGCTCTTTAAGTGAAACAAAGGTGTTGCTACTCCTGTGAAGCGGCTGCTTCGTCTCTCCAATGTACAGCTCGGAGCACTCTTCACTGCACTGAACAGCATATACTAAACAGCTCTTTAGGAAAATCAGGCCCAATTCACACATCCACCAGGTTGAACACCCTTAACGACCCACTTAATGGGGGCAGGAGGAGCTGTTACATCTACCCACACTCATCCCCTGCCTTTGTTTCACTTAACAAGCCTATTCAAGGCAGGTGTGAGGTCAGACTAAAAGCTGATTCCAACATAAGATAAGACATTATATCTATAGATATGCGATACGTTCTGTGAACCAGCAGGGCAATAAGTTGGACTGGACAACTAGTGGTTTAAACAGTGAAACAAATTAGGTTGTGTGAGTGAATGGGTAGCAATTCTATACCTGCCACTAATTTTAGAAAACCTGTGCATCAAATTCTTTTTTTTTTCTATTCAAATTTGTATTGTCATTGAAGGCCTGGAATAGCCATGACATTCATGTCTCTGCTGTAAACGTCTGATCCTCCAGTCAACAGATAAGAGTGTTCAGCTCCCACCAGACTCAAGTGTTAACATATTGTTTTACAAAATGCTAATTTTGCACAGTTGTTTCACAGAGCAGCTAACAACTCTGTTCTGCTCTAACATTTACTCAGTCTCAACCTTATAATTTACTTAGCTGACCTTTATTTCTAACAGTTCTTAAATTTGTGAGAAAATGGGACAGCTAAATTCATTTTACACTCTCCCACACAAAAGATTACCAAACATACCAAAGAGAGCTTTCTGGTCGTGGCTATTGTGACAGTCTTGCAACCAAAGTTAGCCCAGAACAAAATTCAATACAGTTTAGGACCATGTCACAGTGAAAATTCAGCTACTAACCCACCAATACCACATGAAACAATGCACTGATCAACACTGCATGACACTTTATGGAGAACTGCAGCAGTGCACATAGATCATGATGTAAGTTTGAAATGTTGTCAATGTCCTAACTAAGTTTATGTGTGGCTGCAGTAAACTAATACGATTGCAGAGCTCTAGTGTCCAAACCTAAATATAAAAAATGTAAATGTGTAACCACAGCTGGATGTTGTACCACTAGATAACTGTCACAATCTGTTATGTCTGGTAACATTCTACTTATATTTTCAGTATTAACACATTTGTTACTTTATTTATCAACATATTCTCACTGTGTTAACAGAAAACTGAGTCCAGCAGCAGTTATGTTCCCTCTACTAACATCATTTCTGTGGTAGCTGTGTCTCTCCTCACACTCAGGTCTTTTAACATCTGTTCCCGTTCAGCATAATTACATCCGTTATCGCCGCGTTGGTGAATTTCTAGGTTCTTCTTCTCACTCAGCTGTATGAATTTATGTGAGTGTGTGGACGTATGCAAACAGGTGTGTAATTGGATGGAGGCGATCATTCCTCCTGCTTAAGACCAGTTGATTGGCTCATCTCAAGATATCAGCACTGGAATGAAGAAGCAACAAAAAGTATCACAAAAGACATTTTTTTAAATAAGATTGTAATTTGGATGATTTGGTTTGCTTCAGTTTTTTGGACTTGCTCCTTCTGAAGGCTCAACCGGATCCAGGTGCCTTAGCAAAAAGTAGATGGGTCATAACAGGCAGGCAACCATCACGTCAGCAAAAGACCATGATCATAATGTCTCTGATGCAGCACACACAGAACCTCGGTGCTGGGACGTTTAGGTATGTTCCCAGAAGACAGATGCTAATGTAAAGCAGACCACATTTGGCTTTGTCTTCAAGTGAAAGTCCAGGTACTACAGCCTCGCTGTACTCGCTGCACTGCTTTGGGAGCTTTTCATAACATATTTTTATACTCACAGGCTCTGCCAGCTCTGCCAGTTACTTTCAAACTGTAACCTGTGCTTTACCGAGACTCCCAGAGGAAGGCTAGAAACAACTGAGCATATGTGACAGGAAGTAACAAGCTTTTGCAAACTGTAACTCTTTGATTTAAGTCACACTGACCCTGAGCTCTGGCCAATGGGACCAATTACAGCAATTGAGTTTTTACATAAAAGGCCAGATTGATAGGAGAAATATCATATGTCTGTAACTCAAATGATAAAAAAGAAGAAAAACAACAAATCTACACATTTCCATCCACTATTGTTATGGAACATGAGGGAGCTGCGAACAAACTTTAATTTCACTAGTGTCACTAAAAATGTCCTGTTTCAGTTTCTTTTTTCACAAAAACAAAAACACTGATGCAAGATTAAAAATAATAATTAGAAAAGTTAAAGATGCACCATGTAACTTTATACAAATATCGTTAGTAGAGATGTACACAGCTTATCTTAATGGGGTGAGGTGCTGTCAAAGTCTCACGTGATACAGATTCACAGATCAGCACTGGGTGTAGTGCAGACATATTCCTTTTTGGTGGACTTTCATCATTTAACATCCAGAACTTTTCATCTAATGAGCAACTTTATCATCAGATGTCCAGATGCACCAGCGTGTTCAAATTACAGAGAAGATTTTACCTGCTGAGAAACTGGACATGAAAGCACACCTGACCTCTTGACTTCATTCACAACACACCTGACCTCTCTAGGGCCTCGTTACAGGTGCAATCAATACATTAAGAAGAATAACCCCGTACTAAAAACATTTCAGTGCCACTGATTTGGTCTCATCGGAGGAGCATATTCATTGCAGACCTTACACCTTTTTTCAGTGACCTTTAGGATGAAAACTGCTTGCAGTCGTGTTCCTATCAGCAGGCTTGCTGTATATAGTGAGCTTCAGTCTGTATTTTCTGTTATTTCCACCATGTGTTAGCAGCTGTGCCCATAACATTCAGAACTGTACTTCAGTAGACAGCTGTGTCATTCAGGAAGCAGTAATTATATTTGCATTGTATAGGTGTGGGTAACAAGCTGCCAACAGGTGCAGGAAGACTCAGTTCTGAAACCAGGATGAAACTGCATGCTTCACACTCTATGGAGTGATCTCATCCTTTGTAGAGCAGTTGTGTACAAAGTACAAGGTCAGTGTTTAAACGGATTCCTTCCGATATCTGGCCACATGTCAAAATGTTCCTGTAAAACATCCTGAACCCTTTAAGGCGGATGCCTGTCTACAAGAGAATAATTCATAAAGTCTTTATTATTATACATTTTCAGTGTTTTAATCCTATTTAAACATAAGCTCAATTCACAGGTTCATGCAAACTGCAACTTTCATTTGTTAGCAAGGAAAAATCATTGTAATGCTTCATAATATAAGCATCCATCCATAGATGCTTACAGCTATATAGGATGTGATGAAACCTGCAAAATAACTTCAAAATATTAGAAATGCACAAACCATAAGTGATATATTAACAATAATAGTAAAGTACTAATAAAATGTGTCTTAAGAAACTTCTGATTCATACTATAACATTTCTCTGTGTGGCTGAAACACAACAGCACACATGTCAGATTCTGGAGAGCGATCATCTGTGGAACCGTAACATCTACATAATTATGACAGATGACGTTTTTCCTCGGCTTTTTAAATTATGCAGCGTCCAACCTCGCAGTGCCTTCAGTCAGAAACACAATGCGAATGTCTTATGATTAATGCACGCAGGCCGCCCAGAAGCACCAGCATCAATGCATACGATGATGAGAGCCATTTTTGCTATGCTTACAGCTGCATTTGTCTTCGGGGGAAACTACGCTACACATGCTGCTCTCTCTCACGCACAAGATTCAAGAGTAGCAGTTCATTCTAGTTTATATCTGATGGCCTTCACTGCTGCCCCTCTTCCTCTGGGTTGTTTAACACTTACAGATTTTGGTGCTGGCCTCAGACAACACAAGTACTGTGAAGAGAAGTAATTGGATTAAAAGGTTTTTTGTTGCCATTGAGATCAGTTTGGTGCATTTCTCAGTCAAAACCAACAAGCATCAGTGGAGAGGACTAGAATAAATAAGACGCGCAAACAAAGGTTAAGAGATGACAGATCATTTTCAGGAGCATAATATAATCTAATTATCCTCTCAGAAGTTGCAAAATCAGCTTTTCTTCTAATGCAGGTGCTGGTCAGACCCTGGATCAAAAAAAGCAACCCTGTCTCCTGAAAATGACGTTTCTATGCAGCTAAACTGCAACTGTGACTAAGTTTTTGTAGTGGATGCAATGATCACGTTGAAACATATTATTTGAATGAAAATAGCGTCACATTTAGCATCTGTGATCCATCATCACAGATGCAGGATTTCGTCCTCAGGCCCCAGTCACCCTTTCACCTGACGTTTCACGGGTCCTGGGTTTGACTTTGACTCTGACCCTACCTACAGCCTCTGACAGTCAGCCTTCCATCCAGACATCCACCTACAGTTACTACCAATAAGATGACAAGACAACAATTTTATTACAAATACGTTGAACGTGTTAGTTTACTTGTGAAACTAATGTTTGTTTTGTACACCACAGTACCGCCATGCAACAGTGTCTGTCCCAGCCTGCAGCCTCCAGGAAGTTTTTGTAGCCTCTGTGAAAGACCCTAGTTACACACTACTGTCTCTGACAGCCGCTCTCATCCTCCACCTGGAGCCTGTTGCAAAATGGCTTTTAGTAAGTAGTTTAAGAAGAGGAAGGGGACAGAGTTTAGCAGACAAGAGCACAGAATTTAAAAACAATGAGTAACATAAAATTAGAAAAGTTGGTGTTAAATTCCAGGAGAAGACATTTATCTGACAGTCTGTGTTCCCCATGTTCTCCACCCACACTACTGTGACATCCACCTTACATAAAGCTTACATGGCAGCTCTAGCTGCAGTGCTCCTAACAGAATTATGAACACAGCAACGCTTTTATCCAGTCAAAACCTTTTTGACACGAGACCAAAGGAGCTTTGATTCGAGAAATCTGCGGTTGCATAGTCAACCACAGATTTCTAATGAGTCATGAACACTGAGCACAATAGAGGGAAAGTGAGCCGTACACTTCCTTGGATCTTTTTCTTTGGTTCCTGTAACTTCCTGGATGAGTCAGCTCTGAGCTCTTGGGTGAATTTCGGAAGGTCGGTCACTCCTAATGTCAACTAAAGTTCACTCCTGTACCATGTTTTCTCACTTTGGAAATCATGGCTAGTTTGGTTCCTAGGTTCATCTGATGCTCAGAAATGGCTCAAAAACGTTCAAGACTAATGTATTTCTTCTCTTCTGGAAATGATCATGATATAATAGCTAATGCAGCTGAACACAAGCATCAGTGATGTTTTGTAGAATAGGGTTTGTTTGTAATGCAATGCTATGACTCAAATATTAATATTATTTGTATTCAAGTTAAATAGCTGAGGACATGATCATCATTTATCTTTTTTTAGTTCCCAGCATGTAGTACCATAACGCGGCGCTGTTTCCTTTTTTCAAAACAGCTAGATCAGCAGTACATGTTCAGCTATACTGTTAATCATCCCTACAAAGACAGAAAATTCTATGCGTGAATGCTACTGTAGACCTGTTGAGATATTATCTCCACTCACATTAAAAATGCATAAATTCATATGGTATAATATACTTTTCAGCAGGAGCATACATTAATATGCTCCTTCAGTACAACAAACACTATTGTGCAGGATATGGATTCTGATATTTCATTTTTTCCACTCAATGAGATGAAAGTGCTACATCAGCACTACACACACACATATAGAGTTCAGCACATATCAGTCTTATTGCGTTCACAAGTAAAAGCCAGCTGCATGTGTGTCTGCTATTTGATTTCACTCACAGCAAGACAGGCTGCAGCTTGATTTACTAATGGGTATAATAAATAATTTGTAAAATTATTTATAAATCTTTATTGATTCTTTGTTGTATGTTTTGTTTTTACTGTTGACCAGTGATGCAACAGTTCTGAAATTAAGACTGAAACAAACACAAATGTCTGTGTTCTGATGCTGACGTCTTTTATATCTACATTAAAAATATATACTATTAGCACAGGACTATATTTTTGTATATAGTGTACAGTGTATGACTACACGGCCTCTGCCTTTTTGGTTTTGTTACTTCTCTTCTCTCTCACGTCTCCTGTATGGTAATCCACCTGTGCGGGAGCCCGGCCGTGATTGGTGCTGAGGACGGCTCTCTGTTCGTGCGGCTGATTGAGCTGGCATCTAAACGTAGACTGTTTGTTTGGTTTCTCCACTATATCAGATCAGTTGCTACTTCCTGTTTGTAATCTCTTTTGTTTTCAGGTAGACGTACAAGACGTTTCTAGCTCTGTTAAGAGTTCTCTTTTGGTTCATTGCTTGTTATTTCTTAATTGTGTGTTAGCCCCCATCCTCGGTTCTTTTTTGGACTGTGTTGATATCCTGTGATTTGCCATATTAACCATTGTAATAAATATATTTATCATTTTTCCCTTATCCTCTGGGTTATTATGCTGCATCCCCTATGGGGACGTAACATAAAATTCTATTTCCATATTTACTGCTGATGGTTGATATGTGCCGTGGTCTGGAGGCGAGTTGGCGGACGGATCGTCTGGTCGTGTTATGGCAGCGTTTGATTTGAGCCAGTTTGTGTTGCAGCCTTCCCGTGAACAGTTAGATCTCTGTCGTTAGAACCACTTCAGTCTCACGTGTTCCGGCGTCCTCAGCACCAATCACGGCCGGGCTCCCGCACAGGTGGATTACCATACAGGAGCGCCAGGAGGCGTGAGAGAGAAGAAGGAAGTAACAAAACCAAAAAGGCTGAGGCCTAACAATTACCTAGCATTTCAGCTAACTTTATACCTAGTTTGTCCACTGCACACACACACACACACACACACACACACACACACACACACACACACACACACACACACACACACACACATATATATCATCCATGTTTTGCAATAGCTCAGATTCCAAACAGATTTCATACCCTTATTCATTTTCCACATCAGGCTGAACTGAACAGTGGATTTGGAGAGTCGACTCTTCACACTTAGTGTCTTATTATCAGTCTGTAACGGATGTACACCCCCACCATCCACCCCAACTATCATCCTTGACAATTCCTTTGTCTTATTAAATTTGGTGCATTCAAAATATACTTTCCAGCACAACATGATAGTTAGGTTCACGACAAAAACACAACCAGGTTGCCCACAATAATTAGCGTATTAGGAGACAGGCTTGTTAAATACACTGCTCAGCATAAATGAGCACACCCCCTTTGAAAGGTAATGGGTTTCTTTGTTACGTAATGCCCTTTTATAGTCAAAATACCTGTTTAATAAACATATAGACTCACCTGTGGTTATTTCTATTTGTTAATTCAAATTTGATAGTGTAAAATTTAGCCTTGTTCCTAAGTCTTTTAATGGGGTGTATTAATTTTTGCAACATGCTGCTGAATGAATTTGTTAGGATATTTACATTTTTGTGTGAGCAAATTAACAAATCTTGCTCGTAATCACTGTCCCACATTTGATTCTCAAAGGAAACTTAATGGTTTTCTGACAAATCTGTTGAGGTGTACTTATTTATGCTGAGCACTGTATATATACAGTTTGGACTGATGGGGGATTTTCTGTGTGTGAAATATTAACTGTTTGGATGTGTGGGCGAACTGCTCTTGTCACTACTTGTTTTCTAAACCATCTTTCCACCAGTAGTTCTTCACTATTGACTGAGTATGTCAGTAGCTTCCTCTCCCGTTGGATATGAGTGATGACAGTTATTTTCCTGCTGTTTGGACTACAGACATACAAGACTGCTTCTTTGTCATTTCATATTTCAAAGGCTGGAAATTCAGAAAAGAATAATAATACAGTTGGAGGTTCTGTCAGCCAAAATCCAGTGTGCTCACTCTGAACAACATGTCAGAAGGAAGCCGCTGTTTCACCAGTAAATTTCATTTCTGAACAAGACTATGAAGACTTCCATAACAAGTTCCTCCTGGGAAGGTGTCCATGCAAATGACTTTGGATTTAATTGCTATAGTAAAACAGTTATTACTGCTCTGCTCTCTGGATATACACTTTTGATAATCAGGGATTTAAGTGTTTACTGAGCTGACACAGCTGACACGGAGATTGCGTACAGGTTGGCAAATTAATTATAGCCCAGATGGCAACACACACACACACACATATCTTGATTCTTTGTCAGACCACACTCGCCCCCTGTAACACTCACAAACATGTAATTTAAAGCTAAATGTGTTGATTAGTGTTCAGTTAACTCGGATGGTACTGTACAACAACATTTAGCTGTGGGTGAAAATTTAGGAAGTCACTTGTGTTTTCTGGCTTTGGATCCATTCCTGTTTTTTGGATAGTTTCAGATGCACCTATAACATTTATTATTCCCAACTCATAAATACAAACACGTAACTATAGTCAATCTTTTTTTTCTAAGGTGCTTTTAGTGTTTGCCAGACGTAGGAGACAAAGATGGAGAAAAGGCAGGTAACTTAGCTGTGAATTGATTTCCAGGTGAATTTAAAACCAGAGTAACATACTGCAGTATAGTTAAAACTGGGTCTAGCAACAGGTAATGATTGGAACTGAACAAGGTTAAAGTGTGTGTCCCTCCACCCAGTGACAGCAATTTCCCGTAGCCAGTCAGTGCAAAGTATCTTATAACTTCAAATGATCCCTTCAAAAGCCAAGAATGACAGACTGTGTGTGTGTGTGTGTTTCATCAGTGGCACTGCTTCCTTCGCATTCAACTTATCTCTCTGAAAAAGTCTGTCTCACATTTGCTGACTGGATTTAGTATCATTCTGCACCTCTCTGCTTCACGTCAGAAATGGCAGGAGGCGGCAAAAGCTCAGGAAAATGAGCAGAGAGCATCTCCAGGAAATTTCAGGATCTTATTATTATTATCGACCATTATGGGGTTAATTGCGAAACATGTTTATGTAGCAACTGCTAGAAATGTAGAGCATGGAAATAGATATTGATCGAATAATTCTCTGCGAGCTAATGCATTTCCCCTAAAAACATTGATTTAGACATGACAATAAATAAATTAGACTTTGTAGGATTGATGATATAATATCATCTTCCAGTCTTTTCCTGTCCAGTTCAATTGTTTGTGTAATAGCCACATTAGACTGTATTGATCTAACAGGCTGTTATCAGATTCCCCAGCCCACCTACAAACCTGTCAGTCATCACTCAGTGCTATGGTGTCAGTCACTGATGGGTTTTTAATATTGTTTTAACAACACTGGAGTTTAGAGCACACAAGTTAAATCAGTTAAATCAGAATCTGGATTCATAAACGTTTATGTTAGCTAAGGGTGGAAGTATCACGCGGATCACTGAAAAAAATGTATCATTACCACAGTACAGTATTCTGCATTCAGTGTGTTGCTGGAAGACAGAAAATGTAAATGTGTCACTTTTTTTCTGGAGAAAATGAGAAATCTGCTCCACACCTCCAAACAGGTGCTGCTGAAACCTCCTGTGACCCAGATTCATGTAAACTCTAGACTCTAAAGTCTAGACTAAAGACTATTGATGACACTAAATGCAGAAAATTAACGATGAAATGAATTATTTGCTACCAGCTTAAGATTAAGTTATACAATGAGAAATTATGTTTTAACAAATATTGCCCGTTGAACAAATTAAAAGCTTAACCTGGACTGTGCCACATTTTGACTGCTATTTAAAGTCTGTAACCTTACAGGAACAAATGAAGGATGAGTGAATGAAGAGCTCACACTCAGAGTGAAGAATGTGAGGTGGATCATTTAGAATTTCTCTGTCTCTCTGAGAACGGGCATCTCATGGAAGAACTGAAAGGAGTGATGCTCTTTACTCCCACTAACCCTCAGAGCAGTCTGTACAAGGTGAGTGAGCTTAGACGTGAGTTGCATTAACAGATCACTGTATCATGCCTGTTTGCAGTACCAGACTATTTAAAACTGAATGATAAAACAGCAACATCAGTCTCTTATCTACATTGTCGACTAATGTCGCTCTTTTATCAGCTACACCGGGGAGGAGCAGGGACCCAGGCTGCAGGAGTGGGACAGAGATCTGAGACGTTATCCACTGTGCAGCATCTCTTTTGGGTTTAGGTCCAGGCTCTGATTGGATCACTGCAAAAGGTGAATTTTAGCTTTCTGAAGTCATTCTGCTGTATATTTACTTCTGCATCACCCACTTTCTTCTGTACTTCAGCTTGCAGACAGCCATCTCGACATTATCCTGTAGATATCCCTTGATAAACTTAAAAAAAAAAAAAGTAAATATGTTTTCCTCTTCACAATGGCAAGCTGTCCAGGTCCAGAGACAGCAAAGGAGCCCCAAATCATGATGCTCCCTCCACCATACGTCACTGTTGGGATAATGTTTTTCATGTAGTTATACAATTGCCTGTAGTCATCAAGAAATACAGTGCTACATACCCGTAGTTATTTTTAAGCTGGTATACAGTAAAATGTCATTTATGCATCTGCATTAAATCTACACAAAGCCTACGCTGTTCTGACTTCTGTGCTTGTGTGTCTGTGCCCCACTGAATAAACATGCATATTTGTGATGGGATGCAGCCATATGTCAAACCTACAGCCACATACACAGCCAGCTACGAAGCCCTGTGTGTTCTGACGCCTGTTGATCATTAGCTTCAGTAATGCTACAGTCGCTCTTCTGTGGGATCGGACCTGAGGACGCCCCTCAGGCCCCACAAGGATCAATGAGACTTGGGCAGCCATGACCCTATCACTCATTCACCACTTAAGTGGTCCACAGATTTTGGTAGATTATACCCACTGAACACCAGGAACACCCCACAGGACCTGCCTAGTCATCTAGTCATCACAGTTTGGCTTGTGTCTTTTTGTTTGACCATTTTTCCTTCTTCCAACACATCAACTTCAATAACTGACTGTTCATTTACTGCCTATTATATCCCACTGCTTGACAGGTGCCATAGTAGCGAGATAATCAATGTTATTCACTGTCAGTCGTTTAAATGTTGTCTTTGATGGTGTAGTAATCCTTTCATTTGAAAGGATTACTACATAATAGAGTAAACCATAATATTACTGATAGAAAGGTTATTAAATGAATGGCTTCAGTTAACTCAGCTCATAGTTAATAATGCCATCACCACCTTCACCTTCTCTTTCTTTTGATTCGATTGAAGCTCACATTTTCAAACAGAGGTCTTCAGCAGGAGCCAATTCACAATTAACGCAGGGCAGCCGTTAATAATCCCACTGCTCTTTGCTGCTGTGTCTCCAAAACGTCTTCCAAGGTCAGCAGAAAAGATGGATTAAACACAGAGAGAGCCTAAGCTGCAAACTGGGCTGTTTATCTGTTCATTTCTTTCCATAAGCACAGAAAGGGTCAAACATTAAAGGAAATACATTTGTAGTGATGAGTTATAATTAACTGGCCATCTCTCTAACCAATCCTGTTTCTTGATACTTGCTTGACAACACTACTTTAAGTCATATAGAAGAAATTTCATATAGACATCATAGGAGCTTTTAAGTGAGCACACCATGCTCTCCAGAGGTTTTAATATCATCTTAATAGATATGGTCTGGAATCTGTGAGGAAATGATAATGAAGCAAGCACAATATAATGAGCTGCAATCTGAGGCGTCTGAGATTAGAATCCAAAGGTCGAATCCAATGTGACAGCTCATGAGATAGTTATAATTATTCTAATGAGTTGATTGGCACCACATCCTATATCTATTTCTGTCTTTGCAGCACTGCTGCCTCCACTCTGTGATTGAGGTACGTGAAGCTTAGCGCTTTGAGGAAACAAGCGGGTCCTTCAGTGTTGTCTTCTAATTCTTAATGGAAGGGGACATACAGACAGAGTGGACCATGCCTGTCAGGATCAAACAAGACCCTTCTTTTCTGATTCCCTCTTTCATCTGCAGCTGCTTTCAGCTTAATGGTGGATGTGAAAAAAGAGCAGCTGGATTTCCTATCGCCATACACACAAAGATCTATCAGGAGCTAATTAGCAGTGAGGAACCTCATTTGAGTGTCCTTCTTCATCTCTGTTCCCAGAAGGATTCCTGTGCCTGCTTTGGCTACAGTATGCACTCAGAGTGATGAAGCAGGCCATGGGCAAATATCACTTTGATCTGTTTTGTATTTTTGCTCTATTTTCATTACTACTGCTGTTAAGCCACATTAGCTGCAGGACCTGAGGAACGCCATTGTCAGTCAGTTGGTCCTGACTCCTGCCCAACTCCTGTTCAGGCTGGAAACTTTCCATGTCGTTCAGTGAAAGGGTGTGTTCTTGCTGTTGCTATATTGTCCTGAGTTCCCATCATGTTTTGCAGTGTGCATGCATGTGCACAATGTACACAATCCCTATTGTGGTATGAATAGAGATGTGTTCATCTTTGGAATGAGATGAGTCGATCAGACAAATAAAACGGTTCATACACACGCTGCTGCACAGCATCCACATACAGAAATGGTGCCTTTTCCTGTGCAGCAGCAATCTTTTGTGAGGTGCCAGCAGGAACACAGCCTCCACAAATATGTGTTCCTGTTTCCTTTAGTATTAGCCTTGTCTTCCTGTCCTCACCTATGGCAAGAACACCTCTCTCTCTGCAAGCCTGGACAAGCTTTTAGGTAGGTTCTGGACAAGCTGGAAAACTATTCAACAGATGATCTAGATATAGCTGGCCTGCACGTGCTGCACTGAGTCACTCATCCTGTGGAAACAGAAACTCAGAATTTATCGGTGTCAGAAGTAATGGCTGAGAGTGCGGTATTATCCCACAATGGAGCCTTTTCATGTGTTTATATCACATATTCTGCACTTCATGAAGTCATAATATTTCAATTTTCTCCTCTTCAAACTGTGTACAAACATATATAGATATAGTTAACCAAGTGTCTTTTGTTTTGCACACCACATTTGTTTATCAGAGCATAGTGGGGGCAGTCTGTATTCAAACCTTATCTATGGTCATAGAGGAGGTTATTGTCCCTGTTAAGGCCATGTTAAAATAGCAGCAAATGTTCAACAGTGTTTCAGCTTTTCAGACTTCTCATAAACAATGGAGGAAGCCATTAGTCAGGAAGATATAAATAACGAGGGCAAAAAATACCTGAACACAATCTGTGTGTGTATGTGCTGTTGAGATCAGGACAAGTGAAGTCATTTTTCTTAAGGTCAGAAGAGAGTTCGCATAAGAAGGAAACACCTGCTCACACAGACAGACACACACACACACACACAGAGACAGACAGACAGACACACAGACAGACAGACACACAGACAGACAGACAGACACACACACAGACAGACAGACAAAGACAGACAGACACAGTGAGCTGTAGATGATGATAATGAAAGTTAACAATAAAACAATATTTTGATCACTACTAGCAGCCATAAGGGATGGAGCATGTATCTCGACCTTTAGGGCATGTAAGGTCAGAGACTAATTCTGATCATGCCAAGTGCTCCACATGAGCTGGTTGTGACACTTTCTGTTCATTTGTATTGTTTCATGCGCATTTCCCCATACTTCCAAATATTGTTATTGTGTGTAAAAATTATAATTCCTAGCAAGCTCATTGTTAATGTGTGGGATAAAACATAACACTCATATAGGCCATGTTTCTGTGTTGAGTTTCTACTTCTAGACTTTAAACAGCTTTGTGCTGAGTCAACAGAACGTAGGTTTAAATCATCAAATCAGAATATGTGTCAGTGGTATAAAATACAAACCATACATTTCAGGGTGAAGGAGCTTAAAATAAATTCTTAAAAATTTTTTTTAAAATAAATACAGAGAAAACAGAAGATGAACTAATACATATAATATCTATGAGCAGCTGTGGAGATGAAAGGAGCTTCCGGA
>JAUYWH010000012.1:26943525-26994282 GCA_034779795.1 Ctenopoma multispine | reverse complement strand
AGTGAAGAGTGATGTGACATCAAAGGATACCATGGTTTCATCTGTACCCAGTGTCAGCTCTCTGACCTTGGAGGCAATGCAATCAGATTAAGCAGCACGGCACCTCATTCTGTCTCTTTCTCTGATCCTCCTCCTCATCTTCATCACTATCATCATCATCCTCCACCAGCAGGTTAACTTCACAGATCAGATCACTTTAACTACATCAGCAGGTCTGATTTGTTGTATTTGCTTTGTAGCACAGAGAGGGCACACACCGACAGACTAATTGAAAAGCAGGACTGGGGATGGAGGGGCTCGCTGTGAAACGTGGCTGTCTGAGGCAGGAGGTTGAGAGGAAAGATGATTACTCATTACAGACATCCCATGTTCCTGACTGATTAAGTGTGTGTGTGTGTGTGTGTGTGTGTCCATCCAGTGCACACGAAAAAGCCACCAAAGTTAGAGTTGCTTGTTGAAGAGCTCCATCTAATGGCCATCAGACACAATGTCTATTTATCTTGTTCACCCTGGTTCCTTTAAAGAAAACAAGGCAGCTTCCTTTCACATATCGATTCATTAAGTGATTAAATGAACAGTTTCAGAACTTGGTCAGAGCATGTTGACAGTGTTTGTGTTTCACAAGTATCTGAACCTTTTCAGTCACTTGAAAATGAAAACATCCAGTGAAACACAAAGGTCACACAGCAGCTTGATCCTGACGTCCACAGAGATGATCAGTTACCCCACAAATGACCTACTTTAATCTAATGCCATCAGAAATAACTCTTAGTCTGTGTTGTATTAAATATTTTCTTAAACACTCATCTGCTTCAGGTTTAATGAAAAAAGTATTTTCCAATTACACCGCCTTCAATATAAAAGCACACACTTTTCTCCTTGTCTGATATATCCAGGCTACTAAAACCAGAAAATCAAGCTAAAAATAAGCTTGAACCTAAATATTATAAAGTAAATACTAAATAGTTTGCATGTTTAATAATATTTCAATCTCTCGTCATGTTACACAGCTGGCAGTGGCGATAGTTGCGTTTATTTTGAAAGTCTACGTTGTCTACGTTGCCAGGTAACCTATTGACATTATTCATCAGCTGCTGTCACTACTTGACAAGTTTAGATTAGGTTATTTATTTACAGAGGAAATCATGAGGTAACTGTTGTTAACTGTTGTTTTCTTTTAGTATGTAAGTGTGTTTACATGTTTAACAGTTTAATAGTCACAATATTCAGGTTCTATCAGAGAGTTGTAAGTTAGTTAGCTTTTCAAGTTTAGTTAGCTAAACATTTATTATTTTGTACATAGATGTAATATTTTAGGATAAAAAAAGTCATATATCTAAAATAAAACGTAGTTATCAACAACAAAATGCGCTCTTGAGGATTTCCATTTGCAGGTTTAATGATTAGCGTTAGCTTGGAATTAAGTAACTTACACAGTAACTATTTTTTTAGTATTAGTACAAGTTAGCTAGCTAATGTTAGCTGTGAACTTTCTTCATGCTTCTTGTGAAACTGAATCAGTCACTGAGCAGCACAAACGAGTAATGATTACACACCAATTACTTATTAGTTACTGTACACAGAACTTTATGATCATTAATATCATTGGTCTATTATTCAACTTTTTGTGCAGTAATGTGCACTAAATCGTTAGTTATTCGTTACTTCATGATTATCATGTGTAGCTAATGAGGTTTTGCAGGAGAATTCATAATTAGCTTTGTAATAACAAACCAGAGACATCAAGACTCTCAAAAACATCTTTGGTACCAGGTGTATAATGTCTGTACTGTAGACTTACTGTAGTATCATGACTGGTATAGTTCGAGTATCCTAAAGAACTAATACTGAATTTTTGAACTACTTTTAACTTGGGAACTGGGAGAAGGAGCATTAGGCGGAGCAGAGTGGAACAATATTAAGTGTCATGTTAGCACCAGATTTAGCTGCATAATATAGCTTTAAATACAGCACTTGAACTTCCTGTTCTCTATACCCCTCCAGTTTTCAGGAAGAGGGCCCCCAGGAGCCCCAGCAGGAGGTGCTGCAGCAGACAGCAGCCAGAATCATTCAGAAGGCCTGGAGAAGATACGTGGTGGGCATCGCTGCTGCTGTGGATACGCATACCCATGTACATGTTTAAATTAAAGTACACAGGCATAATGTGAAAGTCTTTTTTCCTACCCAAACTGTAGTGCAGAGAGGTGTTCAAGTATTTCAAAGAGCTGATCAGTCATTGCAACCAGCGGGATCCACAGTCTATCCTCAAAGCTGTTAATCCTCGAGAGGTAACGATGCTCCTCACAAAATAGAAATAACTGACAAAACAAATGCTAAGATAAGATTTCCCTGCGGCAGGCAGAGCTGCTGGATGCTGCTGCTGGGGCGTTCATCAGATTTCGACTTGGGGGGGTAAGCAAAAAAATAGTGTTACATTTTCAGCTCTGTGGCTATGTAACTGTGATAACACATTGCTTTTATCGTTGGCCTTCAGATGACCTTTCCTCCTAGCATTTATTACAAGATCTTCACCTACCGGCCCATTGCAGACGTGTGTGCCAGCAGCCCGAAAGACTACACCCATCCAGGTGTGAAGCAGCCTGTGGCCCGGCAGAGCAACAATGGTTGGCCTCTTATGCAGAAGGATCAATCAGGGTGGTATCAGCGTATGGAGAACAACAGCTGGAGGCTTTTCTGTAGCAAGGTGAAAAATATGTCTCACTTATGTCCTGCCAGTTGTGTCCACAAGTTTTTTTTTTACACTACGAACAGACGTTATAAAGTCTGTTTCATTTCTCTCTTTTACAGGTGGGCCCCGTGGGTGAGCACATGGAGATTGGTGCAAACAAAAAAATGGACTTTCATTATTCCAAGTTGCAGCGGCAGCAGGACGTAGTCAGTTGGAGGAAAAGGAGGAAAATCGAATGGCTAAAGCAGATGTGCGTTGTTTGTCTTTGCCTGTGCTGGCCTCTACGTGATGTTTTTATTTTCTGAAAGTATTTTCCAAAAGTACAGTATATATTTACTTCCTAAGACAGGTAGCTGAAAAAATATATTTCCTTGCTTTAAAAAGTGTGGAAAGTATTTTTTATGAAAATAATAATATCAGAATTTGACACTAATAAAGGGGAATATGAAAGATAAAATCTAAAAAATCTGGTTAATGTGGTACAAATACAGTGCAGACACAACATGATGATATTCCTGCCCTCCATCTGTGTCTAGATTAGGACTTTTTTTTACTTGCAAATATACTTTGGATATTTTGATATATTTTATTTGCATGGAGAATTCTGGCAATATCTGGACAATGATGTAAAGTGTGGTTAAAGAATAGTGACCTGACTTTGTTTTTACAACCTTTTCAGAGTTCAGTACTCAGTCTGGTTTAGCTTTATGCTGCAGGAGCTTTAAATCTCCTTTGTTCCATGACAGCATTTTTGAAATACACACTACATGTTGTGATGTCTGTTTAGAAGTGTGTAAGAGGAACTTCCTTGTCTGTCCCCCACCATACACACAGGTACAGCCGTGGTCGTCTGCAGGCTCGTCCAGCGCATCAACACATGGCCCCCCTAGTGGAGAGCTCAGCTCAGGAAGTGATGGACACCATTAAAGAGAAGGGAGATGATGAGATACTGGAGTGGGAGCTGGACGAGCTCATGGCCTGGACCAACACTCTCAACTTTGAGGAGTAAGACCCTCTGCTCAGTGTCAATAGACAGAGAAATGTTGAAAACATTAAATAGACTAGTTAACCTGCTGTGTCTCCTGTGCAGGTACATGGAAGAGTGGAGACACCTGGCCTGCAGTCATCTGACTTGAACAAAGGTGAAAGCAGTAGATTTAATTCTTATTACATAATCTCTTCTTTACCCACTTTACTTTTTTATTTTGCCACAGATAATTTTTACTAATTTAATAAAATAGCGCCACCTGCTGTTTAACATTAGACCAACAAAGCTGTATGTACATCAGCTACTGTGGTACAAAACATACTGATGCTTTAGTTTTTCTTTTGTCCTCTTCATCCTGCAGACGTTCCTTCACAAACATGTGCTTGCTGGTGTTTACTGATGAAAACTATTACGTATGACAGAATAAAATTTATGTTAAAACCATCTTCATGCTAAAGTGCTTATTCATTTGAACATTTTGTAAAGTTTACAGCATCATACAAATGAAGCAAGTTGTGGGAAACAATTTACACTGGCGGCATCTCAAGAAAAAGGTCCATGCCTGGGAGAAACTGAGCAGTTTTCAGTGGGAATGTATATATATATATGTATAGACAGAGAGAGAGAGAGAGAGAGCGATATGTGTATAAAACTAACATAAAGACACTAGTTACTATGTATAGTTAAGACTGTAATTACACAAACTGCTTTAATAGGTTGTACCAAGCTTTGTAAACTAGTAAAAATTACAGAAATTTATCTCACCTAAAAGAACAAATCTAACATTCATTAATTGTTATTTTTACTTGAGCAACACTTTTTATTTCATGTGTCATTCTACTAATTATAATGACAGTGGCAAGAAACAGTAAGAGAACTGTTTGTAATTTCCTGGTGTTCTGCATAAATTGGTCATGAAATGTGATTTGATTGAACTGATTTTCACTAAAGTCAAAAACATTCAAGAGTCAGAGTCATGATCTTTCATAGTTTTATCTAACGTGCCCATTAGACATACAAACGGATGGTGGAAAAAGTATGTAAAACATTGGGCTTCTGACGTCACCTACTAATCATCACTTGTGTTTAATGTGTTATTACCAACGCCATGAAAGATCATGACTCTTTGTGTTAAAATGTATTTGTTTGTATTCATTGTTGAAGTCAATCTCGAGGTGGATTTTAATGACCATTTATTCCCAGTCCACTGCATCTAAATCATCAAATCAAACATTCAAGTCAAAGGCAGCTGTACTTCATATTTTATTTTAAAGGAAAATGCCAAACAAAAGATAATGGTTTATTACAACATTCTTTAAGGAATGAACCTTGAGATTTGATTGTCACTTTATAGTCTTTACGTCTCTTATTCTTTTAGTTCCTGTTCTTTATATCCACACAATGGCAGCAAAATAATAAAGTGACATTTCTATTGAGATTAATTCAACAATTGTATGGTATGTTGGAACGACAGCACAGCCCAAGTATTTACCAACCCGTCCTCAGACAACATACAGCTGTACTTTTCAACATTATGTACATACAGTATGTTTAATACACACTCAAAAAAACCCCATAACAATAAAAGAAATACGCATGCTTCAGTGTTTCTGCCACAAAAGTTGCCATAGTTCATCCTGCCATTCACAAACTCCCTTTGTAAAGTTTCCTGTAAAAAAAAAAGGCAAATAAATAGCACAAAAAGATCCTTAACAGCCGCTACAATCTGCCACTTCTCTGTAGACATCACGTCATTCTTTATTTCTTAAATATTTCTATAATAGCTTATAATAATGTACCTACAAATGATTGCTATGGAAGTGCACATAGCCATTCTTTTTCTAAAATAAATATCAGTGGTCAAGATCTACAATGTATGTATGCAACATATCGACCCAATTAAAACACGACTTCTGTGCTCGCTCTTTACTCTTTCAACAAATTACATATAAAACTCTTATTTTTATGTATGTAAAGCACAAAATACTTCCTGGATACACATGGATGTGAAGTGTATGACATAGTGAACCATGCTTTACGCCACATGGAAAAACTGGAAAAAAAAAACCTGGTCAGAACATCTATAGTTAAATTAATGACGCCACCAGAGACCGTGGTAAAAAGAGAAATACCATAAGTACACTGGAAACAAAAACACTACGGTAGCACATCTCCTGCACTGAATGCCAACCAATCAAATAGCTTCATATAGAATAGAAAAGACACGCATATTAAAACACAAAGGCTTCAAAAGTGAAGGCAAACGCTGAATGATGCTTCTTACTGCATCATTAAAAGACAGAACAAAAACCTCAAAACATTCAAGGGAAGCTTCAGGACTTCCCTTTACTTATACGTAATATACAGTATAAACAACAGTACAAAAGATTGTAGAAAGAAAAAAAGACAGGAAATGCAACATAATCACAGCCTTGTCGTCTTGGTTGTGGAAATGTGTGGATAAGGCCTCAGCACTGCCAATGGTGACTGCAGTACTACTGATCTATCTGCTGTTCCAGTGAGTTTATCATAAGAGAGGAAATCAATTATCAGATACTAATCAAACATATTGTTAAATTTGCTTTCTCTAATCTTTATGTGTTAATCCTGCAAGGATTAATAATTAATTAATTATTATTATTATTATAATTATTAACCTTATTATTTCTGCAGTCAACAGGCAAACAAATCACCAAATCACTGTAAGTCAGCTAGACTTACAGTTTGAATTTGTGTCAAAAGCGTCACACTGTGTGACACCTGCTCAGTCGTAATAAGAGTCAGAGTCATTGGGCCTGTTTAATTTAGGCCCTATACTTGGCATTGCAAAGATATTAATCTTAACCCCACTGCCAAACAAAAAATGTGAACATTAAATGATTCTATAAACTCCAGATAATATAATCAAACCTTTTCTACATCCAATGCCAACAATTAAAACAGTGTGGCTAAAGTTATGGCAAGTAACACAAGGTAAAGGTGGGGTTTGGGTTTGGAACCTAAAGAACCGGGTTAAGGTTAGAAAAAGAGATTAGTATATACAGTTTATAGGCAAACATTTACTGCAGGACTGTGACTCAATGCAAAGTCTGACACATTAAGCATCCACCCAACACCTTTGCTTTTAGAATCACGACACACAGGCCACACTGCTGCCCGCAGCGGCACCCACTGTTGGCATTGGACATAAATTGTGAGGTACAGACATGTAATATAGACACAAGTCCAAAGGATACTGGACAATATTTTCATTTATACTTCGACACATTCAGTATGTGTATCAGCCTCGTCTTTCCTCTACTAGATACAAAGTAGACAATTGGAACTTGTTTAATGAAACAGGTTTGGATTGTGTTTTACCTTGTCAAAACTTTGGTAATGGGTTAATATGTCACTAGGAGCATGTGTAAGATCACACTGTGTGAACACTTGCAGCAGCGGCTGCTGCAGTAGATGAATAACTCAAAGCCAGTCACATTAAAGAAGTTCAAATTCTCCACCGGGTAACACGACCACACTGGTGATGTGTTTGAACGGACTAGAGGTGAACAAAACTGGATATTCAGGCTGTTTAATTTCTCTCATTCTTCTTTCTTGTCCTTCTTTTTTCCTTCATACTCAATCCAATGGTTAATTTGCAGATTTGTTGCTGGTATGCCAGTAGTGGCTTATGTAGCCTCGTGCCTTCATCCTCGGGATCTGGTTCACATAGCCAAGATTACTTTCATATTCAAACTTGTAGTTTTCAGATCCAATCAGCATCAACTCAAGTGACATCACTTGTGCACGTGTATCTGACGTCACACAGCATCTCCCTCTGGAGACACAAGATGTTTTATACAACTGTTTTTGATACATGTAGTAAAACTGCTTAGTCACTGTACACTTGGAAGAACTAAGGATCATGTAAGGATGTATGTGGCTTTGACAGATAAAAGCTTTGACACCTTTTCAACATCTGGCTAATATATGTCCGATTTCAAACCAGCGTTAATGCTTCTTTGTTGCATTTCTCCTTGGCTTTTTTCTATTAGATAATTGTATGCTATATGTGTTAATGAGGTATCACAGTCTCCAAAAACAGTTTGGATTGTGACAGAAAAAACATGTGAACACAAGAAGAACATGCAAACATGTTTTCAAAAAGAACCAATGCACACATCTCAAGTCAGGACTCTTCTTATATGAGGTTCAAGTACTAACTGCTAAACCCCTCATCCCCACAGGCCACATATGAGGCAGTAACTGAGACGTGGGTTGATTACTGGATTACAGATGTAGACAAAGGGAACACTGCAGTCAGTTACTGTCTGAAAGACTATGGCAGACTGAAGTAAAGGTCTTAAATATTGCATATATTACACTGGTCTGTCCAATGGCCCTGTCTGTACATCACAGGTTTATACCAGAAGGCTGAATTGATTCAGGAGGCCAATCCAATGAAGCCCTTGGAGACCCAGATGCTGCTTTGAGACAGTAAAGGTTCAGATATTGGAGTACCTGCTCCGTGCACAGAGCTACAGCACGGTGATGATACACAGAGAGAAGTCCATCAGTGGAAGACTTGAATAAAAGTACAAGCAGCTTCCATTCAAACGGAGGGACTGGAGAGGCTGACAGGTGAAGCACCGCTGTGATTCACACAGAAAGCCCTCTATCAGCCAGCAGGAGCGTCCACAGGTGTAGTCTCTTTTGTGAAGGGATCGTGAACTATGCCGTCTGCCTTGTTGACACGATCAACCTCAGTTTCCAGAGAAAGAGTCCCAGACTTTGTGTTGGAATTTATGGTTACCTTGTTAGAAATGTTGTCTGAAGAGCGAAGAGAGCTCGGGGAGACTGTTAAAAGATGTTTGTCAGTGATACCTCTGTTCGTGCACAGAACATCAAATGTCAGAATGTACACTTTACTGGATGACACCAAGTGGATATAGTATCACATAGACTAGACTATCACACTCTGTATCTACCCATGAAACCCACCAAATCCTGACCTGGATTTTCTGTATACTGTACTGTTTGGACAGCTTGATCAATAACACCGACACATCTCTTCAGTGGTCTATGTCCTATTCTCCTGGGCCATTTCTGTCACCTCATCCAGTTCTTCAGTTTTGGGCTCTGGTCTTGTAGCACATGTAGCAGTTTGTCCTCTCTCATTGCTGAAGTGCTGCAGTTAATGTCCTCACTGGGGCAAATAGACAAGATCTACATAATTTAATATCCTTAACAATATCAGTCTTCATTGGTAGTTTTACATTTGATTGTACGGTTCAGATCCCTAAGGCTTTTGATGAACCGGTGTCTGGTGAGCTACATCACAGTAATCCCAGTCTCAGATCCTCAGGCAAGAATCTATTGGAGTGCCACAATCCAGATAAAATACACAACAACCCTTGTTGACGCTCCAAACTAATAAGCTGACATGATTGGAATTAAGCTCCTAGACTTTTCATCCACCTGGTGAACACTTAAAAAATCTGCATCATGCTTTGAGCCACTATTTTTATAGATTTAACTGAATCTATACCAGCAGCAAACCACCTGACCATCTGTGTGCAGGACTTTCACACAACCTGAAAGTCCAGTTCTTAATCACATTGACAAATTCATAAGTGTTACAAGTATGTTTTTCTTTGTTTCAGGTATGATTGTAATTTAAATTTATAATTTTTTGATTATGCTTCTCTTGTCTGTGTTCTGTTCATTCAAAACACATAATATATTATATTATAATAAACTTATTCTTTTCATTACCGTTGCATTGCCGATTTTTTTCTGTAATATATGTATATTTTCCTGTCTTAAAGATTATAGAAAATGTCTTAACGATTAGTATAAAAATAACTGGGTCCTGCGGTGGTCCTGCGTGCTGCCATAAAGATCATCTACAGTAAGAGACTTTACCACATCGTATCATAACAGTGACATACATTTATCCACATGACCAAAAACTTTGATGAGTACAATCCACGTATCTTCATGATATTTTATGTGCACAAGGGCTAGCTTCAGTTCACATTTTGGCCCAGCCTGTGCTCCATAGAGACAGATGCAGTGCTAATTTGTCGGTCCTGTCTGCCTCACTCCAGGCCAAACGTGCTGGTTTCCTCCACAGCAATCAGCAGTTTCTCGTACAGCATAGTGTATGAAGGGTACGGAGGCATGTCCAGGCGGTTAAAACAGGTATGAGCCCTAAGAAAGACAGAGGAGAATGAGAGCTATGCAGCTGTTGTAAATAAAAATACTGAGGACACTCACACAGTCCAGCACGGTGACAGAAAAGGGACAAGCAAGCTATTCTGGGTCTGTCTAAAACTGACCAAACCCACCTATCTAAAGCTCACTACATAACATGTTGGTTTGTTTTGGGAACGGAACATGAAGTAGTTCCCATAGATCAGTGATCAACAAGGAGTGATGCTGAAACCTTTATCAGACAAATTCACATTTAGAAGTAGCTATAAACCGTGGTGTGAAACAGTTTTGTACAGCTGGAATCCTAGGTCTTCTTCACTTTTATGAATAATGAATATGTATGTGTCACAAATAGATGTACGTGCCAGGTCCATGGACTGGTCTTAACTAAACATCATTCTAAACCTCTTTTTATTAGTAGACCTACCTGTACAGTGTACTGTAACTGCAGATACTGAAGCTTCTGTTGTGTCCACAAGGGAAAGTATTCTGGCACTTCTCCCTGCTCTGCAGTGAAACCTGAGCCCTGCTCTCTATTCCTGCTGAGCATGCTCACTTTTGTGAGCACATAACTGCTGTTAACTAATTTGTGTCCTAGTGTATGTAAGGTCAGAGGAACAATGCACAAGAGGGAAGAAACCAAAATAACCAAATAGGCTCATGTCAGCATATTTATATAAAGCTGCAAGTGCTAGTAACAAAACAACACATGTATAGTATATGGGAAGCAAATATATCCTAATACATTTTGCAAGGTGGGTGACTATTTCAACAGCTACCTTGTTCTTTTGAGTCAAAGGAACAAGCTGAATAATCACTTCATGTTATGTGTCCAAAGTGTACAGTACAAGACCTGAAGTGACTGTTGTCCAAATTAATGCTATGCATGCAAACACAAACATAAATAATCGTTGCATATGCTAGATTTTTTACTCATGATTTATTTCAGTGCAGTAACTCATTACATCATGTAAAAAATCACAGAGCATAAAAAATGGATCACTTAATTTTCACTTAATTATAAAAAAACTTACTTCCTACAACAGTCAGACACTGTAGATTTTAGCAATCACTACACGAGGAAATGTACATGTTAAGGGAAGAAAGCAGAAGCAGGAATACATGGATTAACAGGAGAAGGTGTTAGATACCTGGGTAGTGATGTGACTTTGCCCCACTTCTCAATGCAGAATCGCCGGAGGCCGTTGGATCCCCGCAGGGCGGCAAAACCTTCATATGGCACACTGGATGTCCCAGTGACAAACTGCAGAAGGCGGAGGCGCTGCTCATTGTTGAACCGCTCCACAGCGGCCCAGAACCACCGCATCACTATGTGACCATCATGGTAACCTAGCCAGTGAGAAAGAAACTACTAGTATATTTTTCAAAACACTGAGCTAATGATGTGTCCAGACCACAAGGGTTGCATTCATGCTTTGTTAAGACACAAACACATATTAAGTCAGACAACATCCAATTTCTGTACACTCAAATTGAAAACCTGATTTTTTTCCCCTGAAACAGGTGACATCCACATAGTGGTGTGCAGGTGTAAAATAATGTGTATGCTCACACACCTCCTCTGTACTCTGTGTTGCTCCTCCAGTCATTTAGGTCAATCTCAACTGTCCCAGCAATAACCAGCTCCAGCTCCCGTGCGTCGAACACGGACACCAGCCTGGAGTCCACCACCTGGGATGGGGAGAAAAAAAATTACCAATGTTTCAGTTGCCTTAAGTGTGTGTGTATATGTGTGTGCATATGGCTGAAGTCTAAAATAAATAAATAACTTTCAAAATTATTTTTTTTTATTTCAAAACAATTACTTTAATATTTTGTTGGGTTTTCTATAAAATATGTCATACAGCTGTAGGAAGTAAGCCTATGATCTTATTGCTGTAATAAATCAGACATACAGTACTGCAATTAGTATTTATTTTATATTGTTATTTTAAGTATTTAACGATTATGTTACCATCTGGAAGCTGAAAAGGATTGTGTTGCACTGTTTACCTCGTAGAATCCTCTGACCAGTGCCTCTGTCTGCTGCACCACTCCTCTCTCCACCCTCCACTTGGCCATTCGCTCTATATAATCCTTCTTGTTTTTCTCAGTCACCTGCAGGTTGGAGCCGCCTGACTTCAGTTCCCGCTCCGTCACCTAGCAACACAGGAAAAGTCTAGTTAATTACTAATGTTCACACACACACACACACACACACACACAAAATGTATCTAGGTATCATGTTCCCAGGTGATTGATTCCACAAGTATTAATATTAGGCCCACTGCTTTTTACTGTGTACATATTATTAATTTTCCACTGTAATGTAAATTTTTATGCTGATGATACCCTCGTTTGTCACCGATGCTACTACAAACAACATTTAATTTAAAAGCTTAAAGAAATACTTTCACAACACAAACACACCAAACGCTGACCTGGCCAAAGACTTCTTCATTGACGGTAAAGGTGAGGTCTAGGATGTCAGTAATGTCATTGTCTTTCATCCACTGCAAAGATTGGTGAAACTCCTCGTCGAGATACTCCAGATCAGACAGGTCTGTTGCCCTGTAGGACATGCACAGCTTACAAATAAAAGCCGCCAACCTTAGGAATTGTGTTGTACACACAGATTAGACTGCTTGCCTGTCACATCATATTAAGTGTTTTGAGACAAAATGATTTGTGTTGAAAAGCTGAGTGACAATCCAAATGAAATTATGCAACCAGATTGGACGTTCAGGATTAGGTCCATAGAGAGTCATAGAAAGTTGAACAGAATGGTGCAAAAAGTCAATGGTGGAGAGACTTAAATAAATCTCCTAAATTCTTATTTTTAAGTTGAGATATTTTCTTGTGGAGAACAGAGACAAAGTTAACTTTAATGAAGTCGGTTTATTTTTCTGTTGTAAATTCATTTTGTAAAAGATATCCTCAATATTCCTCATCATGGAAACATGAGAGTGTCCCTGGATTATTTAAGAATATTATACCACATGTTCTGGTCACCAGTTTTACCTTCAGAAATTAGGTTTTCCACATTAAAAAAACACATTAAAATGACACATGACAAATGTTGTAGTGTGTGTATAAGTGTGTACTGACTGTCTGAGCAGGGCCTTGTAGAAGGGTCTGGTAAAGAAAGCATCCAGCAGGTATTGGTGAATCAAAGCCAGACCCAGTATACGTCCGCTGAAACGGAACCTGGACACGAAGACAGCAAAATTTGAATCATTAAATCAAAACATGGACAATGTCACATGATCAGACTGGCTTGATACTAAATATTAATGTAAATGTTTTGGAATGTCGGTGTTGAGTCAAGTAACATTACACCTTCATACAAGCATTCTTTGTGTCCATTTTTTTCCTTAAATTCACAATCATATCTACTAAACCTCAGGTGAGTTGTAAAACTAAAGGCACAACAGTAGAGCTCTTAGCACCAAAGTGAGTTTTAGATGATAAAAGTAACCACTTACATACTGTGACCTCACACTTCACATTATCTACTTCATACACTGATTTTCTCATTTCACTACAGAATACATTTGAGCTGCTCACCATTCCAGATGGTTCTCAACAAACGCTGACATGGGGCTGATTTGAACGGTGTAGGTGTCATTGGCAGAGTATTCAAACAGACCGTAGTAAGGGTTAAACAGCTCCTGAGACAACAGGAAGAAGAACTCTCTGGATGGGCCGCTATAATCTAACCTAAAGACACAAGTAAACAGGGGTAAGAAAGTTTTTTACACATTTGGTTGATGATATATTTGGACAGCTAAACGGATAATATAGCTTTTTTTGGGGCTATTAAAGACATGAGTCTGGTCTATTTATCCACCTGTAACAAACAGAACTAAATGAAGTGGAGTCAAGTAACTCTATAAATAATGTTTCATAAGGTTTTTCCATCCCACCAGGAATAGATTTGGGCTATAAAAAACTGAATACTCCAGTTTGGACAGTGTCCTGTATGTTTGTTTTAGTGCATGTGAGGCTCTACTCAGCATGCTTTTATTTATGCTTCTCTGTCACCATGTATTTCAAATTCAGAGCAGCATGACATTCAGAGCAGATTTAACATTTTGGGCTTCCCAACATTGGAGGACCACTATGACACAACCCCTAGCACATTTTGCTGTGTTGCATTTCCGGTCATGTTTACATGCATGTACTCACCCCTCCTCCCCAAGGAAGGTGACGTAGAGCTTGTTCCTCTGCAGCTCTTTGCGAGAGTATGCCATCACCTGATTGAAGGTTCCTTCTAGAAGATGTTCTCTCCTGATCAGTAATCTACAACAACCACAACAGGTGACACAGAACACATGTATTTTAAATACAACAACAAGCAATCCAAAAATTATGACCAGGTACCAAAGGAGAGTCTATAAAATATTTTTCTGTCTTCTTTATTGTCTTTATTCAACTGTGCACATTTTCAGAAACCTGGTACAAAATTTATGGTTAAATTATATTTAACAAATATTTAACATGTATATTTGTTTTATATTATATTTAATATGGTAATATTAAATATATTACCATATTTTATATGGTATTATATACAATATTTAAAATTATAATTATCTTACAGCTCTTAAGAAGGGACGTGATTGGAATATTTACTAATATAGCTGCTATAACTACTCTAATTTTTTTTTATAATAATACAGTATTAGGGAACTTGATTGGTCAGTTTCATCTTCATAGTGAAAAAGGATGGATCATATAAGTAATTTCCAGCCAGCCTTACTTGATTTTGCCTGGTCCTTGACCGTAGCCCTTGGCTTCTAATTTCCTGTAGAAGTTTCTTAGTTTGGCTTCAAAGTCTCTGCGGTAAGGAGCAGGAGCTCTGGCCCTCTGCAAGCCTGCACACACACACACACACACACACACACACACACACACACACACACACACACACATCCAGCAGAAATAACACAGAGAGGGGAAATATGCAAGTTAATATAAAACACTGATTCATGAAAATTTGTGACATGAAACATCTGAAATATAATTAGGAGATAAAAAAGGATCAGTAATGTGGTATACCAATGTGTGTAATGTGTTTGTGAGTCTTTACTGTTGCCAGCAGCTGCAGACATGGTTTTGTGAAATGAAGACTAACTTAAGAAAAACATCATTTTGAAATACTACCCAGCATAAAGAAACAAACAAGTAAGCAATAATTTGCAGTAAAAGAAACTTTTTTACTGATGACAACATTTGCAATAATTTTCACTTATTTAAGGCATTTTAGGTCCTTATAGTTGATGATCCCTTAACATGTACAGATTCCACTCACATTTATGGAGAGGTTTACTGCAGCTGTATGACCAATCACTTATAATAATACTTGCCACCTGTCTCCAATAAGTAATAACAATTGTTAGATATCAACATGTCCAGAAATACTTCATGCATCACGTCATACGAAGAGACAGGAAATTCCCCACATTTATGAGTGGCCGGCTGGAGGACCTACCAGGAGAGTTCTGTGGAGAGGAGACGGGTGAACAGCGAGGGGAGAAGCTGAATCCAGGATGGATGGGGTGAGGTGGAATATAAGACATGATTTCCTCTTCAAATAAACTGAAAGAATAGACATTATTTTACTACAAACTAGGAGATCCACTAACATTTAACAAAAAAGCGTAAAGTTACTTATCATGAGCAGACAGAGATGACAAACACATCAGGTCTGCACAACAGCGGACACTGGGTTTAGCGTTGAAGTCAGAGTGGTTCTTACCTTAACAGAATGACCAGGTCTGCATCACATGACAGCTTCTCCACTCCCTGGGTACCTTCTGTGCGGATGTAGTGGATTTTCTCCCTGAGAAACGGTTATTTCGAATCAGTTGTTCATAGAAACAAATATTAGGGTTTGATACATTTATACCAGCTGTCCCTCTATTTTTTCACCACTCTCATATAAGGGGTAAATTACCCCCAAAAAAATGTATTAAAAAAAGAAATAAAACTCTAAAATAACTCAAAAGCTCATAAACACCTACACTGCCTGCATATACACAGTGAGGATAAAAACAAGGATTTCTGTATGATACCTCAGTGCATGGTTCCTGCTCAGGCTGGGCTGTCGCTCCTGCAGCATGTCAAATATGTTTGGTTGTCGAAGAAACGCCACTATCTTGTCATTATAAGCTTGTGAGAAAGAGACATTGACACAGCATGAGTCTAAGCAGTCATCAAGAATCTGAATATAATATAATCAGTAGATAAAGCCATGACACTTCCTACATGGAGTGGCCGGCTGGTGCGAGTCAGCTTGATGCTGGCTTCGTATGGCGGCTACCAGGCTGTTTCCAGGTCTGGCCATCAGAGAAGCCCCGCGACTCCTGGACACATCGGAGGCCTGAGAAGAAACATTTCACTATTTCACAAAGTGAATACCCATTTTGTGCTAACAGGTGGAGTCTGCTGAAACTGTATTGTGTATGGTATTTTTATTCTTGTCAACAAAACTGTCAATAAAAAGAACTGAATGAACACTGAATGTGTCACCAACAAGCGTATATCCAAAGCTGGATTTACTCGTCATGTTCTTGGACAAACTGTACGAGACAGTAAGTAAATGGCTGAATTTTATAATAAGTGTGTTGTGGATGTGGCTGAAATAGGATGGTAACTAATCCCGTGCCATCTGTTATGAACTGACACATGGTAATCTGTCAGCTCTGTCTGTCTTAATGATGGTTATGATGATGAAGAAATGCACTGCAGTCCCCATGCAGGTCATAATGACTTTGTTCATCAGTGTCTCCCATTACTCTGTGCCATAGAGCTTAACTGCTCTCCAAGAACTGTTTAAAACACTGCTGCACTGGGTATTTTCTTTTCTTCTGTTTGAGTAATAGTTGTTTACTCGAGTGTTACAGTGTCGAGCTGATTCAGGGACTGACTGAAATTTTATAAAATAAAACTATATATATATATATATATATATATATATATATATATATATATATACACACACCAGTACATACAAACTGTGAACTGTTTTACAAACTGATTTTAAAGATGTATGTCTTCAGTAGGAACACATGGATGTGGCTCTGAGGGGGACAGACAAGGTAGGGCAGTCAGAAGTACAGAGAGAGGAAACTAAAGGCGCTTACACAATGGGATCGTTCAGTAGTCATATCGGTTAACTGCAGCTACACTGTTTGGAGCCACAACCAATCACCACGCTTGGTGATGAGAAGTGATTTTAATCTTTTTTTCCTTTCATATAAAAAAATACAGAACATGAATAGAAATCTTAAATGTGACTAGACACAGATGTGTGTGAGCACCTCTCCTGCGCTGTAGCTGCGTAGTCTCTGAAGGTGCTGTCTGTGGGCCAGGTGGCCGGGCAGTCGGCCATTCTGCAGTGGGATCCGAGGATCGATGAAGGTTGTTGCTCGATTGTTGTGGTCCACAAAGAAAGACTGTGGGAGGCAGGGAAATCTATGAATTTGAATGGTATTGTTTTCTCAATATATTATATATATCGATATATTTACAGTGCTTGTTTCATAATCTGCATTGTTACTATGTTAGATAATATATAATGTAAGGTGAGCATGGATTCTATGTAGCAAACCAATTATCTCGGGTGGTTATTCACTTTAGGCATCAATCCAGAGTCCCGGGTTCGTATTGGTTTGATAGCCTTTTTAGGTATGACAGACTACAGACAATCAGGTATCAACATCTGACCCATTCAGTTCATACTACGTATGTAGGGTATAATACCTTCCCCTGAGGGTCAGTCTTGATCTCCCAGCCCCTGGGCAGCTCCAGCTGAGCATCTGCGAACTTGTTGAGGAAAACCACCAGGTCCCGGTTATGCTGGTAGCGCTCGATGTTCCTGGCGTCACGGCGCACCTTCAGGATCATGTGTTTGACACAGCTGCTGCTGGTGAACATCCTGTAGGCTGCCTGGAGATCACGTACAGTTTTACTTTAATATTTAGAAAGTGGAAATTGCTGCTTCGTTTTTACGTCTCTGTGTGGAACAGACTTATGATACGTCTTCGCAGTAATAACATTTCTAAACCAAATACTCTTGGTGTGACTATAAACATTTTTCCACACTTGTGTGGCACAATATTAAACAGTACTGTATTTTGTGAGCAACCAGTGGAAACAGACACACGGGAAACTGAGTGCCCCCCACTGTCCCAAAACATCAACCTTTTTAATTCAAAAAATAACTGAACATTAGAGGACATGAAGATCCTTCTGAACATAACACAAATGCTCACAAATAGAAAAAAGTGTTAAAAAATTTTACTCAGACAGGAACAAACTGTGCATTTTCTGGGACTGTTTTCAGTGGTGAATGAATCTTAATGTATTAACTACAGTAGTTGATTAATGGTAATGGAGGAACACACCACCAAGTGTAACAGTGTGGCTTACTGATGTGTCCAGTATCAGTGGAGCTTAATAGCACTGAGGTATAAGATACACATTGGCAAGATAAAGTACGTATATCCTACAGGTCTAATCCACACTTACAGGAAGTGTTTGCTAGAGGTTATTGCTGCCAAAGGTTCAACCAATATTAAAACTTACTTTACTTTTCATTTACTTTTTCCATTGCTCTGTATGTTGAATGGGTGTGTTTGTGACTTTGTTAAAGATCAGATTATATTTTCATTTATTCTCATTTAAATAGTTGACTTACTTTTACGTTTATCTTGTTGTTTCATGGCATTTGTTCATAATAGATAAGTATACTGTATTCTCTGTGTGTGTAATACTCACATAGTTACCGTGCAACATAGTGAAGAACTCTGGGTGTGTGATGAACTTGACAGCAGGCGACTGGAGGAGATTGCTCAGCTTTTGGTGATTGACAGGGGAAGAGGGGTCTGCAGACAGTGAGAAATACATTAAAGGGAGAATTACAAAAAAAACAAACACTATGTGATAGAAAATAGAGCCAGTACTTATCTCTGCAAATGAGCACAGATGCAATACAAAAGTACAGATAGTGTGAGCACTGCACCTGTCGGAGTAGAATCTGAATCTGTCTCCGTGCTGCTGCTCCGCTCTAACCTATGACTGCCTCCTTCCTCCTCTGTGGCCATGGTCCTCTGGATGTTCTGGTACCTGTAGAAGCAGTAAACATGGATTGTGAACTGTTGCTGGGTTTTTAAAAAGGTATCTGCACCTCTTACATGGACAAATGTCAGTGTTTTCATCGTCATCATGTTGCACTTATACATAACATCTTATACAGAACATCACACAAACAAAGGCTGTTGGTATGAATTCCACTTCCAGTCACCAGGTGTCAGCCACACTCCATCATAGGACCGTGTATGTGTACAGTGCAGCAGTGTGTGGTGCTGTTACTGACTGTGATTATACACGTCTTTCATTATTTTCTTATACACTAGTTCTTATACATTACTACAAAGCTTCATCATTTTCAGTTTAAAATTAATAAAATCTATATACCTATCAAATCTATGTTTTAGATACTCACTGAGTGACACACTGAAGTCTTTCTGTAGTTCATATTTAGGTGTGTTTCATAATACAGTTTTACATTAAATGCTGTTTATAAATTATACTGCAAAACTGAACTCTGTGAGTTTAGCATTAAAAAACAAATTGCATTCATTTACATTCTATTAACTGCAGCTTACTATTGCCACAACAGAATATTTGCTTTTTCATGACAAATTAGTACAGTTACATTAACATAACAATACAATGTTACACCTATTTTGAAGTCATTGTTACCACGTTTTCACAAATCATTAAGAAACTTAATAAAAGATGTGGCTGTTTCAGGAAATGTTTTTATCTTTACAATAAATCAATCTCATTTTACAAGTGAGAGTTTAAACTTCCAGATGTTGAAGCTTCTCTGTGTTGTTATAATTCAGATGGCAAGACTAGAGGAATACTAAGTGAACACCTTACTTAATGTTAATCAGAGTCTGACCTCCTGTTGAGTTGTTCCATCTGCTGGGTGGATCCTGAGCGGGGGATGCCGTGGTTACACTTGCCACTGCTGTGGCTCGGTCTCTGCCATGTTGTTGTCCGGCTGATGTGGTCCACGTAGAAAACTCTGCCGTGGCTGTCGACGCGAGCTTCCCAGTCTGTGTGGACAAAAACAAGTGATTACTGTCCGGTGGATGAAATTCTTTTCACATTTTAGGTGGCTAAAATGTGTGTGTGCTTTTTTCAATAGGCAGCTTTCTCTTTTTCTTTTTGTTGTGAGGTCTGTTACAGCTGTAAACCACCAACAGCTCACTCATTTGCCTAAAGAACATTAATGAAGTAACTAAATAACAGAAGACAAATTAAGGTGTTAAAGGTGTCTAAATGAAACCTTAATATGCTACTGGAATAATAATAATTTTCACACAGACTCCAAACTGCCCAACAGAAATTAAATAAGAGCCTTCACTGACACATTTCACTGTATTACAGTTCTGCTTTCTGCTAAGAGAAGATGGAGGCTGCTTCACGATGAATGAAAAAGAAATCGTTTGCCACAGTAGGAACAAATATATAAACCTTCCCTGCTGTGGGAGGAGAAGGAAGATGAAAACTGCTCCCTGTGGACAGAAATAAAAAACATCTGTTGGATGCCATGACTGCTCTGCCCCCCACACACAGAACAGCCTCTTTCTGCCTGTCACGACAATATGTAAGGAGTTTATATACCCTGCTCCCTTTCATCAGGCTGAAGGTGGTTCAGGTCAGACCTGAGGTGTGATCTACTAAAAAAAAAGATCTTCATGACCTAAGCACTGCGAAGCGTCCCAGCACACTGACAGCTGAGCGGTTGCACATGCTAAGCTAAGCGGCACAGCAGCATTCGATGTGCTACCAGCTGCAGCTACACCTCCACCTCACCATCACCTGCTGAATCAGCAGCTGAAGGTATCACCATTTACGTGCACTTCAGCACCGAAACAGTAAACTGTTCAGACACTTGGCGGTGAGTGAAGGCATCATCACTCAAATGCAGGAAATTCAGAGACCAACACATCTCTCTCATAACTTCAAATTCAAAAGACTCAGTTTATCAGAGCTGGTAAGTAACTAAGCACATTTACTCAAGTACTGCAACTTGGTACACATTTGAGATACTTGTACTTTGTTCTATGTCACTTTACTCCACATCATTTATTTAAAAACTTTAGTTACTACTTACTTTTGCAAATGTCGATTCTTGTTGAAAAACGAATCAGCTAATAAATGATGGTTAATTATTACAAATTAACAGAGATTTTGAACTCGTTTTTTTTGGCTGCTGTATATTATTATATTGTATGTTATTGCAAAGAATTGTAACATTTGTCAAATAAATCTGGTCTATATTATGTTATCAACAGCATCAGTGCTTCAATAAAATAAATTTTATAGCTGCTCTTCAACTTTGTAGAGGAATATTTTATGGCCAAGTGCTTTACTTAAATAATCTTACCTGATCTGTTTAGAAAGATTTGTGAGCAGTCCTGAAGCTCATGTCTCTGCTGTAGTAGGTCATCTAATTTTGGCCACAAGCACTGCGCCAGCGACGTCCATCATTTCTTGTTACTCTAACTCATCCTTTTCTCATCCAGTTCTACACTGACAGAACTCAAGTCTTCATCACAGTTTCAGTTCGACCCCTTTCTTCTTTTTGTATCATTTCTGTCCCCATACACACCAATCAGCTGACATTACCACCACGTGGTGGTTTTATCTTTCTTCTCTCACAGTAATCACCATGGTAATGATGCTTCTTTTTATATTTGGGGATCCTGATTCTAGCTTCTTTAATTACTTTTTGTCCCTCACACTGATGGAGTCTAATGGCTAAAGATGAGAATATCTCTGTTGCTTAACTCAGAAAAGCTTAATATTATAATTATTGTCTCCTTACTGAAATGTGTGCTGAAAATGTCTGATCTAGGGAGCTGATCAGGTCTGAATCTGAGTCTCTGGCCAACAACAAAATATCTTCCTTCAGAGCTTTAGATTTTGCCTCAACATGGCAGTGTTCAAGAATGTTAGGATCTTATTCAGCAGCAGCAACACACTCTATTAGTTCTTCTTCATTGACCACGGCATCTAAAGGATTAATCACCAAAACGCACGAAAGGGAAAGGCTCACTGGCTAGAGACTCTCAGTTGGATGGTGATGTAACAGTTAAGTGGAGTTAGTACCTTCCTGTTCGGACTCAGTGAAGAGTGGCGAGCCCTCAAACCATCCAACACAGAGCAGCACAGATCAGTATGAAGCTGTACTTCTAAAACTAAAGGATCAATCAAGGAGGGACAGTGACATGATGATGGTATAAACACGGGGGAGCCAGAATATGTTTGGAAAGCAAACATACACAGCAGCATGCACACACACACACACACACACACACACACTCACACACACACACACACACACACAAATAGCAAACCAAAGTGTTGGATGAGACTCCAGAGTAAGACTGGGAGCTGTTGGTTCTTACTTGGAGGTAAGGCTTGGTCAGTGGCAGCAGGAAAATGGTTTAGGTCATGGCTGGGTCGCAGGACTGGAAGTTGGCCAACAGGAGGGGAGAAGTCTGAGCCTACATGACATCAGAGAGACAGTATGGGATAAATTACCACAAGGCTGGGGAGACACTGCACCATGCTATGAGACTAGGAAAACACACGTTGAGGATGTGCAATCTTTATATTCTGTCATGCATACAAGAAACAAGCAAAGACATTATGCCAGGAAAGTAGGAAGCAGGAATTCAGGAAGCAGGAAGTGCCCTTGATGTAGTGAGATGGAAAACGTGGGTGTGGAGGATGAGGCAGTTTGTATAGCGACAATCTTTGCCTAACCTTAAAGCAGTACAACAAGAACAGGCTGTAACAACATTAGTATTCACTTGTTATATTACTGACAGGGTAAGAAATTATTTTCCTGGACATGAAGACATGAAAAAATCCAGTAACTGTATCACTGTCTTTACTAAACCCAGCTGGTTTAAGATGCATTTAATTGCTCACAACTTTGTGGGGGTTTCAGTTTCAACCCTCTCACCCTGATGGTTCCTGAACACACAGCAGCTGGAACAGCTGTCATGATCTGACAGTTTGCTCTCAGCAAAAAGGAAAAGACAATAATGTCAAAATCAGTTTCCAGACTGACACAATGGTTTTCAAGACATTGCACCATTTATCCACGATTGTCAAGTGGGAACTGTAAACCAATTATAACTCAACACCTGCACCTATTGGCAGAGCTGTATGACATCACAACTATATTCAAAGCCAATCCCAGTCCAGTACTCAAGCAGAGCATTTTTAAAATGCTGTAAACATTTAACTAAATATTAGGCTTTGACTCTTTATCCACAAAAACCCTAATGTTTAATTCAGTAAAAACTTACTTTGACATTTAAGTCCTTGCCGTATAATGCTGTAATAATGACGAACGGCTTACTCACATCAGCATGGAGCTTTGAATCAATCCTATTTTCCCGCAGAGGTGCTGTCCAGTACACACCCACAGGGCCAACACACATTTATCCAAAAATAACACACGACAACTCATTTTCTTAAAATAGTCAGCTCAGCACTTGGGCCCAGCACTACTCACTCTCAAAAATAAGTACTGGCCAGTTGGCCCTGCCAAACATATATTAAAGTCATCAAAATAGCGCACAATCAAAATTATAACAGGAATTCTATTATTCAATAGACCAGGACTGATTTCTGATTAAAGGCCAAAATTAGATACAAACATTATTGACATTATTGGAATATGTATTAAATTAAATTTGAAAAAGCTTCTTTAGTTGCAGCATGTGCTGGTGTGTTTCGATGGGAACAGCAGAGGATAAAGAAAACCATTTGAAAAGAACAAACCTGGCAGGCACTCTGGCAGTGTGCTGATTGCATTTTAGAGGAGTGGAATTTCATTTTGTTTCTGGAAGACTGTGTGTGTGTGTGTCTGTGTGACCTACTTTTCCATCACAGTCTATAATAGTCGCCATGTAAAATGCACAAATACAGTAAGAAATGGTGAAACAACGCTTCTTTCATGTGGCTGCAGGACAAATGCATCAGCTTAAACCAAAGGTGGGAACTATGCGTGTATTTAATGAGGTTTTCTTGTTTCTGTTACTTACTTAAATCGATTTACCTGAACTATCTACATAAATGTTACCGGTAAGTAATTTGATGTGTAAATAATTAATTAATCAGTAAAAATCTATAATGCCTTCCCACAGAAACACTGTGTGTATAACTTCAAATTTTATCTAACCAGTGGTCCCGGCCACGGGTGGCTCCCCCTGCTCCCTCCTATTGGCCTCTTTCCATCTCCCCGTCCTCCTCTCTCCTCTTGCCCCGCCCGCCTCTTGGTCTTCCGGCGTGTGGTCGTTATCGGGTACAGACTCAAAGGCGCTCTCCTCGTCTTCCTCTTCATCCTGGGATGAGAACACTGTGCTGCCCGACAGTCTGTTGCTGTCCACCGACGAGAGGCGGGTGTGGCTGCAGAAGCGGCTCCTCCCCTCGTAGCCTGAGTTGCTGTAGCATGACGTGCTGTAACAGGAAGTGCTGTAGCAGGAGGTGCTGTAGCAGGAAGTGTCGCAAAACTCGCATTCGTTTTCACCGGCAGGTCTGTGGGGGCTCCCGCAAACTCTTCTTCCCGCTCTGTTGCTGGAGTTCCCCTCTTCGCTCCCCAGGCAGGAGGGAGAGATTCTCCTGACTGCCTCATGTCCTCCCCCGTCACCTTCCAGGAGCCGGTTGAGCTCAGAAAGACGCTCAATAGACAAGCTGCGGGGTAGAGAACGACGGCAACAGGGACCGGGGCACTCCTGGACCTGCAGATATACACAGACACAATTATTTGTCTTTGGGCATTTTCCAAAACTAATTGTATGTTTAAAAATCCCCATACAAACACTACATTTTTCCTGTAATAATCACTGCTCTACACTGTTCTGGTATTTTGTAGTTTGACTAAAGTATGTGCATGAGGACACGCTATATTGCTTGTTCAGTGAGGGGCATCATGTCTTCCCCTGTAAACACAGCTGCCCCCCAAGCGTTTGTTAAAGTGGTGTTTTGATTTACCATCATACAGAGTAATGCTCTTGAACACTACTGCCAGGGATGTCTGCTGGCTGGCAGCCTGCCCAGCTGAGCCACTGCAGCAGAACTGTGTTTTTGTGTTTTATGTCTTGTTCAGAACTATTGCTCACATGCAGCTCTTCACATAAATGCCTGCATTTAATAACAGCTGACTTTAAAATTCATGATGCGTTTCATTAGCTTGACTTTTCTTTGTGGTCTGTAGTATGTGAAGCAGCGGAATGAATGAACCACTATAATTTGGCTACAGTAACTATAGGCCACTGTAGCTTTAATGGGTCTGAGGTGTTGGGGTAATGTGGGGCTGGTCGGACCTGAGAGGGAGACTGGGTTGTATCTTCCTCTTCCTCATCCTTCTGTCCATCATCCTCTCTGTCTTTGGAAGTTTTCATTGTTACTGATGTAGAAGTGGTGTCTTGAGTGGTGCTTGTATTCTCTCTGTCCCCGGTCTCCTCCTCTTCCTCCTGGCTAGAAGGTCTCTGTTGGGCTGAGGGGAGACTGTGGAGGAGGTGGTGAATCCGGATGTAATGGGAACGTGGTGTCTCCGGCTCTCCGCAAGCTGATGCGATCACGGTCTCCAGCTCTGACACCGGCAGGGAGCAGGGGCGGTTTTTACGGCGTGAGGGAGCGTGGGAGTTGTAGTTTGAGAAGAGAGACTGGCAGATGCAGGAGGAGCAGCTTCTGTCTCCTCCCACTGACGCCTCCCGTGTAGCACCTTCAGTTGGCTCTGCAGGAGCCTCCTGGGATATGGTGTTTACCTCTGTGGAACCCTCTGCAGTTGCGGCCCCATCATCTGCTGTTAATGCTACAGGATTGTCAGAGTCTGGCTTTGGCTGTGTTTCCTCCCCAACCTCCTGTTCTCCTGCTGCTGCCTCCTCAGTATGAGGTGCACATGCTGCTCTCTGCTCCTCCACTCCTTCCTCCTGCTGCCTTTCCTCCATTCCCCTGTCTTCCCCCTCCACGCCACCACTTTCCTCCTGCTGCTGAGCTGAGGCTCCCTCCTCTGGCTCCACCTGGGGCTCAGTGAATGGTGGCTTCTCCCTCCCTGTGCTCTCCTCCTCCACAGCTCCCTGCTCCACGACTGGTGACGCCTCTATCTCCTCGTTCTCAGCAGTGGGTTGGACCTCTTTAGGTGTGGAGACCTCAGCTGTGGTAGCTGGAGGGGTAGGGGTGACAGACTCAGGATGGGCATCCAAAGGAAGGTCAGGCATGTCAGGTCCCACACTTAGCGTGTCGTCATCAGGTGCATGAGCAACGTGGTTGACATCTGCTGCATTTCTTCCCTCGGAGTGGGCTGGGTCTATGACCAGGGAGAGCTCCTCATCATCTAAAAAAAGAATGAACATACTTGTCAAACTAACTTACAAAAGAACAACAAGATGTTTTCTTCTAAATTGGAATCAACTTTGAAACAGTATTTTTAGTCTAATGATTGTTTACACATCTATAATGTAAGTGTTTAATCATCTCTGATACCTGTTCACTTTAACCATTATCTTTTCTTGTCTTTAACTTTCTTAATGACATGAGAATGAGATAAAACATGTAAGCACATTTGTTTAAGGTTGAGAAGAGCAGCATTGATATGTGTCTGCTGCAACTGTAGATATCAAGGTGCCTTTTGTACCTGGATGAATAGAAGAGGTCAGCTCAAAGCGGAACTGCAGCTGGCCACAGACGTGATCTGTTGGCAACCTGCGACCCAGAGAATAGCTCACAACCCGGTCCCTGCACACAAAACACAGTGACAGGACAGGACACAGCAAAAAGTAGTAAAGAGTTTGTAAAGGAGAACTGCAGGGAGAAAAGCAGACATTGCATTGACAATATTGATTTTGACAAAAATAAATGTACAAACAGCTTATAAAGATAGCTAAAATCTGATGCTCACATGAGACAAGTTGCTACAGCTACCTACTGTACATCCTTTATCTCATCGACCGCCCATGTGGGCACCTACACACACACACCAAGTGCCTACAGTATGCACAACACAACAACAAACAACAAAAAACATTTAGTTTTTAATGTCTTTTGCCCAGATTTGTTATTTTGCTTCGTTTAACAATCACCTGTATATCAACAAGAGTGTCTGCCAAATGACCAAACAAACTGATGACAAATATCATTTCACTACTCGAACAACAAAATGCCTGCGTGAATGTACATAATGTGTGTGCGTTTGTCTGTGTGTTTTACCCGATGGCATGTTTTTCCAGCAGCCTCTGGACAGGGACAGAGAGCTTCCCAAGGAATCGCTTAATGATTGGCCGACTCTTGGCAAACTTATCCTTCACCTCGATCTCCAGGACGTCAGTGGGCAGAGACACAAAGTTAAACCTCTGGAGAATAACAGAGAGAGAATTTTAAGGATTATATGCCTGATTGTTGTGACTGCATCAGGATGATATTTAATATCTGTGTGCACTGAACACACAAAACATTTTTGGCAACCTTGTCTCTTGCATATAAGATGCACCTGTAGAAGCACCTGCATGTTTCATATACTTTGGAGTAGAGACTATTTGCCTCTTTAAAAATGTAGTTACAAGTTAACTGGTGGCATCTCTTGCCATGCTAGGTCAAAGGTTGTGTTGTGCCAAGATGGTGTGCAATTCAGCTCTATTCAGCCTCTGTAATAACCCACAGAATGGTAGCTCAAGTAAGTGAAGAGAATCACCAGTTCATCATTACTTTAAGAAAATGTCAGTCAATCCAGAAATTTAGAAAACTAAACTCCAGAGGTATAAACTAAAATTAATTACAGAAGAGGTCATCAATCATGTTGTTCAGTTGTTCCTTTAATGTTACAAAGTAAATTAAAATAATGAAAATCCTGACATTTAAGGGGCCAGAATCTGTGAGTTTAGGGCATTTGTGCATTGCAAATTAATAAAACAACGATTTAAAGTAGTAGACTGGCGAATAAACAATAATCTGAATTCAATATATTTGTGGAATTAAATATTAATCTTGCATGCTGTAAAATATGCAGATGTTTTATTCTTCCAAACAGTACCTAAAGTGTTAATGTTAGACCATCATGCCACTAATCTGCTTTGTCCACAACAATGAACTTTCCAGTAATATATGGTTTTCCAAGAAAAAGTCCTAAATGAGCAAATCAATTGGCTGATCTTGTTTTCCACAAAGCAAACATGATTTTCATGGATTACATTGATCCTCTTACTCTACTGCTGAAACCAAAGAAGAACCAAATCATCCATTTTCCCTGTTGTGTGTTTGGTTGGGTTTATAGAAAGAGCTGTGGTTTCCTGGGCATATTTTCTCCATTCAATAATCAAATATTGACAGAAATTATCTTGTACATTTGCTCTTAATTTGTTAAGATCCTTGTATTCTTTCTACCTATGCTGATAAAATAAAAGCATCTGCATTTGTAACATTGTGGTTCCTACCTCTACCTTACATTAGACATCATGGACTCAATGGAAACTGCAAAAATATGTTGTGTTTGTAAGTGTATGTGGCTGCTTAACATGTGTGTATGATTGTGTGTGTATACCTCTGTACTCCACTGTGGGTTGACTGTATTGCAGACCACTCCAGACCGTTTCTCCTGGCCATGGTGTGGAAGTGAAGGGAAGATGCTGTGCTTTCCAGGCTGGATTGAAAGCTTCAGGTAGGGGTCGGGATTGAAGAACATGCCTTTCTTCAAACCAACTGCTTGGAGGTCTGATGGACACAAAACGACACAACAAGGGTAATGCTTCCTTGTGTAGAAAAAGGAATGTGAATGTGATACTGTGATACCGCCAATAGAATGCACCAATAACTCCTTAAAAAACCTCCAGTTAATCCAAAATGCTGTGAGGTCTGACCAGAATTAGCAAGAGAGACCATGTTTCTCCTATATTAGCTTCTCTCCATGGCTCCCTGTAAAATCTAGAATACAATTTAAAACCCTTCATACAAAGCATTAAATGTTCAAGCTCCATCATATCTTTAGGACCTCGTGTTACCATATTATCCCAGCAGAGCACTTTTCTCTCGGACTGCTGGTCTATTTGTGGTTCCTAGAGTTTCTAAATGCAGAATGGAAGTCAGAACCTTTAGCTATCAAGCTCCTCTCCTGTGGAACCAGCTCCCAGTTAAGGTTCAGGAGGCAGACACCCTCTCTACTTTTAAGAGTTTTAGTCAGACTGCTGGGGGACCCCCCTTGTTGCTTAGCCTCACTATGCACAGTGCCTTGGGATGATCTTTGTTGTGTTGTTTGTTTGTTGGTGCTTTAAAAATAAACCGGAGTAAATCGAATGCTAATATTTGCTCCCTGTCTATTTTTCCAAATCTTTCATCATGTGGACTCAAGGCACCGCAGCACACACCTGGCAGGAGAGTATAGACAGATTGTTGAGGGATACTCTGCTGGGGCCTGACTCTTATATAACCTAGTTTATTGGCCCACATCAATATGTAAGTAGGAGTAACCAGGCTTTATAAAACATTGGGCTGAAATATAATCCACACCAGAATAACTGACAATGGGGATATGGATATTGATGACAAGTTGATGATAAGATGCTAAGGTATCACTCTGTAACACATCTGAATGACCACAGTAGGCTAAGTGTGATCTTGCGTTAGTGTCAGAATCTCCCAGTTCAAATGATCATATCATAAATCAATATCCACTTTTAGTTCTGAATCAGGGCCTCCAGTGTTTAAAGCTAGTAAGGTTGGAAAATAAAATGTGCCAAAGTCAGAAAGCTGTTGATGTGGAAATTCAATCAAATACCATATCATCATTATTAAATGTGTTGCTGCCTTTTACAGGCTTACACCACAGTGTACACTATCTATTTATACATAGCATCTTTGGCACTAATATTTGATCAACTTAAACTATTCTATTAATTATTTTACTGTAGTGTTTTGCATTGTGCACAAACGGTTATTACTATGATGCAAATTTCTGGAATGCACATGGATGTATATAGTTCACCCAAACCCTAAAAATAATATAGAAAAATGTACATGTATGATACTGAAGTGGACACATGGAAAGCATGAACTGGCTTTCAGTTCAGGACACACTGACTGAAAGAGGGTACTTCAAGAACCTGTGAATTGTAATAAGAATCCACTGACAGTAAAATTACTGTATATATAATTATTAACTCAAAATGGTGGATTTTGTGTTTACATAATCATGTTGCTGGTATTAAATGATGAGTCTATCATTGCTGTTAGACAGTAAACAACGCAGGTCAAGACAAGAGCCTGATGAAGACACTGTGTGAAGAGACAGCAAGTGTGGGAGTGAAGCAATATAGAAAAATGCATATACATCCATACAGCTTACCTGATAGGGAAAAGTTAATGAGTCTCCTGTTACCCAGGCCATGGTTGACTTCTGGAGTAACCACTGGCTTTAATACCTAAGACAGACATGAAGAGAACATGAAAACACACTCAAAGCTTCCTTCTTTTCTATAGCAGCATCTTCCTTCCTTTCCTGTAAGATGAAACTTTAATGATGCCCATTAGGAAAGTGGGCCACTGCAGCCGAATAAGAGTATACAAGTAAAAGAAAGAAAATAACAGCATACAAGTAAAATATAATACAGCACATGTAGTAAGTAGGTAAAGGTTGAATGGCAAAACATCAGCAATTCAAATACAAAGTGAATATTATCATTCAAATCAGAAAAATGTCCGATATGGTTTCAACTGCAATAAGTTTAGGTCAAGTCCAACAGTCCAATCTCATTTCAGTACTGTGTTTTTCAAAGCTCCTTTTTTAGTCAGCCTGACAGCATCCTGCAATCAATCCTGGAAGACAAGGATCATGGGGGATGGGAGCAGGGACTGTGGAGCTGGTGGAAAGAGAAAATGCAGTACTGCGTCATCTCCAACATATACAGTATAACCTTTATATAAATATTATATTATATATATATATATATATACAGTATATACATATATAGATATATATGTATATATATATTGTTAATATATTGATAATATATATATATTGTATTATCCAGAGCCCAACATCATTAGTGGACTATGATGCTTCATCTGCCACGTAGAAGACTGAGATTTTATTCCGGGATTGGGAGTAATTTGTTGGGATGTTCTGGCTGATGATCCTCCTGACTTTTCCAGTATAGCCACTATTGGGATATTTTTGGTTGTAACTATTAACCGATGACATGAAATTTGTTAATTATAATGGTTTTGGAGATCCCTTTACATATTACCTCAACATTAAGTTTCACTTTGTCCAATTCTTTATGATCACATAGGTACTCAAGCAGACAATACAAGACAGACACAAGTGATGACTCAAGTAGGTGAGATCTGCTTTACTGGAATCAAATAACTCAGACTGGACCAATGCCAGAAAAGCTGGTTAACACTGTTTGATTCTTCACTTTTAAATTTTAGAAAAAAAATTAAATACATCAGAACTACAGACACATATACCATTCTTATATATCATTTTTATAACTCTTAAGTGTGGATGGAAACACAGAGTTGGATCTTTACATGCCAGAATGGTCACTCAGGAGAAACTATGTGCACCAAGCAACATCTTCCTAATTTCTTTTGCTTCTCCGGTTCCAGCGAGAAGCTCAGACATCATTTGAGCCAAACGTGATTTGCTTCGTAGGAGATGCCTAAGTGAGCATGGATTTTGTAGCATTTTGTGTTTTGTCCCATGTGAGCAGCCCAGTTTTTATCTGGGCAGCCATTATAGGAACAAAAACAGCCCGTGTTTCATAGACCTCCAAAATGTTGTACCGTTTCGGAGGTCTACTCTATGTAAGGTCTGAATACTTAGGCAACTGGCTAGAAACAAAAAAAACAGCAGTGAAAACAACAACATGAAGGGATAAAGGAAATGACAGATGTTTGGACCAATTCATTTTAATGAGATGCTAATCTGCCTTGCTGAGCACAGTCAGAGAGAAAAGTGCCAGCTCCGATCTCCTCAGCGATTCTAATCTCACAGTTAAACCAAATGACAACTTCATCCATCTGCAGCACAATTTCTATAATCTACCACCTACTGCAGAATACAGGAGAGACCAATACCCAGGCACTTCAAAAAAACCAAAAAGGAACACAATATATAATTTATGAGCATTCTTTAACTGCTGCAAGAATTGTAAATTATATATGATGAAATATATTCTACACAATAAAAGCAGGGTCCCCTCAATGATGACGAGACTGAAAGAGACAGTCTACATTTACAAAGTGGATCCACATCTGATTACATGTCAGATACATTCAGGCACAAACCTCCGTGTGATGTGTTGGAGGTATTTTAATATAAACTAGTGAATACTAAGAGTGATCTAAAGGCCAGATCAAACAGACATTAATGCAGACTGCAGATGCAGAAACAGTTCCTTCGATGCTACAATCAGGGTTTTCCCCACACAGACAACTTCCTCATAGGCTGAACAACATAAAAAAAGCTCAGAATAAAAAGTGTGTGCAATAGCTTAACATGAGTAGGATCAATAACTGAAAATAAACAGTACGTACACTTTACAAAACAAACATCTAGTTTATCTGTCTAGTTCACACAGCCTGTTGAGAGCAGGTCTGCTCGGGGGTAGTTTCTCAAATGCCACAATCTAATGTCAATCACTCAGTAGTAATCATGCACCGGATGCATAAACTATGGATGCAAGTTGATATTTGTGACTATTGACTGAATATATCACTTGATTACTATGTGTCTATTAGGGAGGAGTGGATTGGAGGGGCACTGTTATTAAAAGTATATATTAATGGGTTTTGCTCACCACCCAGCAGTTTCTTTTTCATATAAAGATAAATGTGCAGTTATACATATGTTTAGTTTTTTTCTTTTGAAAGATGGACCAAATAATTTCTGCTGCTCTGCTCCTGTTTAACCTAGAATGTTTCTGACTTTCACAAGTCTGACTCCACAGAAGTGCAAGTTCTGGCAAAACCTTCAACTCATTCATACAGTCAGTGTTGTTGAAGAGCTACAGCTATTTAATAGGTAAGTCATTTTTGGTGTTTTTATTCAAAAACAGATTTGCAGACTTCTCTTCAACAGAAATTGGACAGTGGAGCATTTAGCATGTTTAGTCACATGGATTTTGCTTTGTGCACAGTGCAGACCAAGTGGAAACGCATGCAGTTGACTAGGGTGACAGTGAAGTGGGGACCAAAATGTGACCATAATGTTATAGGGTGAAATTTAAGATTCAAACTGACTGACAAATTTATATCAGCACCCTAAACAGCACAGAGAAAAGTATGATGAATGCATGATGGCGAACGTCCCGACTAGTAAAGAGGCACCTGAAAGCCCAACAAAACAAACAATATTTGAGATGCGTTTACGGGTTTTATGGCATATGACAAGGCCTCTTGGAGATAGCATGAGATAACTCCACCATGACTCCACCACATGCTATCTGACAAGAGACATGATGCGCATGCACACCATTAACAAATAGGGATTTCAGAAAAGAGGTATGTAAAGAGGTTGTTTGTATGTGTGAGAAATGTCTAAAATAAGTAAGTGATCTGCATTTTCCAAGAAGACCCATCACACAATTGTTTATTACACAAAATAATCCTAATATTACTTTTTTACTCAGCCCTACTGTGCAGCTTATGATCAGTTTATCATTATTACGGTGGGATTGTTTTTTTAACTATAATTATAAAAAGATTAGTTTCGAAAAGTTTTTGAGCGAGGGTCACTATTCTGACCAATAATAATAAAAATTTAATAATTTAAATAATTTCTGCCTGATCGATAAGATTTAACACATTCTTATTTGTGTATTTTTTTTAATGACAACTATCTGAAGCACAAGGCAGAGGATAGCAGAGTGCAACAGAGGAGAACAGAGCAAGGAGCAGGGAGCAGAGACAGGGAGGGTTTGGCAGAGCAGAGTGAATTGATTTCGAGCCTCATGTTAGTGCCAGCTTAGGTTGCATATTGTTGCTTTAAGGACAGAGCTGGGGTCAAGATGTAGTTAGCATAGCTCAGCATAAACACTGGAAGCCAGGGGAAAAATTAGCTTGGCTCTGTACTGTAAAAGTAAAGAAAAACACTCCTACCAACACCTTTAAAGCTGTATCTTGTTTAAAGAAAATGTATGGTATGATAACTGGCTATGGTACATAAAGTAGCATGGGTTGCCACAAAGGAAAAATCCAAAATTGCTAAATGCTATACTTATAATGTTTCACCAGTTTATAATGTGTCATTTACTGCAGAAGGTCAGCTAGACAGTGCAGATTCTGATTAACTCATTCAGTGTATGTAATTTGAAGCAAGAGAAAAAGGGGAAGGGAACATCACTGAATGAGTTGTCATATACGTATGCGTAAGAAAAGAGAAATATATAGACAGAGCATATACTTATGGTTACCCAGGCTAACCAGCTGAACCTTGTCGTCCTTCTGCGTGTCCTCTCAGGATGAGTGGGAGACAGCAGTCCCAGCTGGAGACACATGCCGTCCATCACACACACAAAAGCTGTGTTTTCTGTCTTCAGCATGTGAAAGTTGTGACTGGCTAGATTAAACAGCAGTCAGAGTAGACGTCTCTTGTTCCATTGCCTTCCTTTCTTTCTTTTCTTTCTTCTCCTCCGTTTTCTCTCCTCGTTTGTAGGCCTCCAGCAGCTTGACCTGGTGCTTTCCACCTCTGTCCTCCAAAAATCTAAATGAGTTACCTGGACTGCATTCTGTCTTCTTCTTTTTCTCCACTCCTCCCTCCCTCTCTCCCTGTCTCTCTTTCTGTGACGGTTATTTTTATTCCTTTGTGCTCAGGAAGCCAGTACAGATCAGGTTCTGGGCCCATCAGCATTTCCAGGGGCCCACAGCAGCAGGATGGTAAGGTAAATATGGGAATCCAATCACCCAGCTGGACGCCCTCAGCGTCTGTCTGATAGAATTTTATGTGATAATTTCTCATGTAACTGGTATTCACTTTATAGTAAAAAGTAAGAAAAATGTCCATACTACAGGGTTTTGTCCAAGGACACCTTAACATGTAGCCAGGAGTGACTGGGAATCGAACCATTATGGCAACAATTGCCTCAAGGGGATCAATAAAGCCATAATCCTTATTATTATTATAATTATTCATGTATCTGCTCCTTTATATTTGGTAGACCTTTTAAAACCCTATATTCTAGTACGTAATCTTAGATCGTCTAAATCACAGCTGTTCTTCCAACACTGCACTTTGTGATTTGTGTGCGGGAGATGCAGCATTTTTTATTTATGCTCTAAAAAAAGGAACAGATTACCAGCTGAGATTTACCTAAAGTTAGCTTTGCTTCATAAAATTAATTTACCTCCTCTGTGATCTACAGTCTACATTATCTGTGCCTCTACATCCAGGAAATCTGTGTTTTGTTTCCCTTTTTCAACACTATTTGCAGTGTTTATAAAAAGTGCAAGATGCTGGTTTCTGTCCATAATTATTTTGCCATTTCTGTTCTTGTGGAATTAGCATGTTTGTCCCTGCCAGAATTTTCAGCTGTTACAGAGCAGTGTGTTGCTCACAGTCTATTCAGCTGTCAGGTGTTTGCTTCTTCTAGCCTGTCAAAGGCTAGAAATCTCTCACAGCTGGTGGAAACAGTCTTTAGGTGTGAACTCTCCAGTTTTAAGTCTTAGTCTCCAGTGAGGGTAGAAAACAGTTTAACATGATAGGTCGAGTAGTTTAGGGCTAGAGAACGGTGTCACCTTTCATGGGGCAAATTTCTGATGGCGTGGCATGACACCTTTCTGTGGCTCAAACATCACTGACATAAATACTGGGTTAACATAGGAATGCTCACCTAAAGTCTGACACATTTAACCATGTACTAATGACCGGTAACCAAGGTCTGCATTTATAAAGAGAATATTTTCAGAGCTAATGATACATATTCTCACAAGTGTGACATACATAAAACCACACTGCTGGTATCATGTCCAGAGAGCATTTTTTTATGCAAACTGCAGCAACAGGATGCTAAAACTACCTTATCTACATCCATTCGCAGCTACTCCTGCAGGTCAGTGAGCAAGACAAGTACAAATTTATAATAGCTGCTACAACTTCTTCTGGTCCAAACCTATCCTTATCGTCCTTCAGCAGTCTTTCTTACCACATCTGATCTCCAGAAAAAAGCTGTCTATTTTGCTATCTAGTGGGGAGGCACACTCAGAAACGCTATGTCACACAGTCAATTGTACCTGGCCAACTTTGTAAAACAGGCTGACAAACATCAAAGTGATTCCATTACATGCTGTTCTTCAAGTTACATCTACTGGTTTTCTTGTAAATTATACACAAGCAGCAAAAATGTCCAGATAAAAGCATCTGCCAAGCAAAGTAATGTAAAGTAAAGTAAAAATACTGGTTGCATTCTCACAGAGAAAAAGTAAGAAATAAATAGTAAGTAAAATCTGAAAAGAATCTATAATATAATAATATTATATATAATAGAATAATGAGGCTTTGTGATGTCAAAGAATGTACAATTTATAAAAGTCAATTCAGAACAGATTAATGCTCTTCACAGTACAGGTAATCAAATATTCACTGGGCCCATTGCACAAGGAACACAAGTTTAACCAGAAGGTTCTAATAATAAATCTACATCACAGGAGAGTAACGGAGTTTGTTATACATGTATGTAGGATTTTTTTAAATTACTATCACTGCAAATAATCGTTGGCTTCTAAAGTGTCAGAACTATAGAAGCAGCTTAACCTCAAGAATAGTTTGTAATGTGGCAAAGTACAATTACTAAGTAGCCTCCTCAACACTTAACTTGACTTAACTGACTGAAGTGAAGAAAAATTGAGTACAGACAGACAGAGTACAAGACACTGAGTAACTAGGTGAGATTAACACTGGTGATTTTCAAGTTGCCTATAGAAAATGTAAATAAAAATATATGAAAATTAATGAAAATACTAATGTAACTCATTCAAGGACTGCCCAGACTTCCCAAGCCAGCAAAGCAATGCAAATAAAGCTTAGAGGTGAGGTGAGACTCACGGGGTCAGGGCCCTTCTTGATGGTTACACTGGGTGTGGTAGCCCTCAGCGCTCCGGTAACACCGTGGTAGTATCTGAAGCAGACCTGGGTCTCAGCTGAAGAACAAGGAATGATGGGAAAGACAATTAAACAAAAATTAGTTGCATTTTACCAGGACTAAACCCTACTTCACATAACTAACTAATGAATTTAGTCATCAGCACAGCACAGTGAGACACATAGGCAACTGAAAACATTTGTAGGATCCTGTGTGACCTTTAAAAGATTTATAGAACCAAGTGACATTTTAATGTTTTAATTTGTACATTTATATTAATGATGACTATGTAGTACTTCTATTTAAAATCAGTTAAAGTATACATTTTTAATGAAGAAATTAGAGGTACTGTATAGAGGAATACTTCAGTATACTGTATGTGAAGTAATTAGTGATGGCTGATTGAGACGTTTATCACTCCTGGGACTCTACAGTCTATCTGAGGGGGAAAAAAACAGAAAGGGAGCAGGGGACATGAGCAGATTGAGCAGATTAAGGTCATAGTAATGTTTTTCAGCTCATCTGGCCAGATACAAGCTGATGGTTTGACAAGAATAGTGTAAACACACAGCCACAGTGCGTGCAATCTGGTTGAAGTACCCTTTAACAGGGGGACAAAAACAGATAATACCCCATTTAGGAGACATTTAGCAGGTTGCTAAAAACATCCAATTACTGTACAAGCTGGTGACAAAATGTAGTGAACTAAATGTGCAGCATATGCACAGTAACTTCTGTTACAGGCCTAACTGCAGCTTGATTTACAACTTTCAGTCATTCAAGGTGATTATTTTTTTAAGAACTACAGCACATGGACACTGGATGACTGGATGGCTGAAGCCTTTTTTCCCATTACTAGATGGGTTCTGAAAGGGTTTTATATTTTAACCATCGACTGGAGAGTGTAACCTCATTCAAAATGGCTAAACTGGCAATATATGGGGAGATAGATAAGAGATACACTGGAGGGAGATGAAGGTAAGGTTACACTCACAAGTCAACTTGTGTGGGAGATTTTAGTGGACAAGTAACACAACAAACCCCATTTGTATTGATTCTAGGGAGATGTGATAATAATGGGATATGGCTGAATATCTAGTTCAGCGACCCCTCTGATTTCCGTTTTCCTGAATCCCGTATATCAAAATGGGTATTTTCAGATTTTAGGTGACTATGATTATAACCTACAGATGTAATTATTAGTATACCAATTTTAAAGCTCAATTATAAAGAGGCGTCCCCATAAATGTTTAGAGAAACTATTAATACTTAGAACAGTTCAACAATTATATAAAGCCTGTTACCTTTATGGAAAACAACCAGTGATGTAGTGATTGCCTTTATAAATGGAAACACCTGTGTGATTTATGCTGATAAATTTATTCCGTTTCATGTTCACATTCGCAGACTCTTTCTCACACATGCAATTCTCTACACTCAATGAAGCAATTTGGACACTTTCTGTCTCCCTGCAAACATGGTCTCTCTGATGTGTTTCTGTAGGCCACCCTGACCTCACTTGCTGCTTCTGCAATATCCACAGACAATTTAGCTGGCAAAATCTCAATACATACTTTTCTCATATAATTTACACTTTTAATTTTGCATGTTTTAAATAGTTTACTGCAAATATAGCACTATAATACAGCACTGATTTATACAGACTGATTTCACTGCAGTGGTCCAATGAATGCACAATAAACACAAGTAAACTACAGTATAGTGTTTTTAGTGCTTGTTGCTCTCTGCTACTGATTTTAGCTAAATTGTGCAACTGTCTGCACAGAGATAAGTAATGATGTGTGTTTCTGAAGTCAATGTGATCTAAATGTATGGACATAATGCACAAATAGTTTCATTCTAATGGTTTTTGGATAAGCCTATAGTGACGTGCGTGTGAAATGGTTTATTATTTTAATACAGTACAATATAAGCAGTTTATGGAAGACTTCGACTCGAGATGTTTTTAATAAGAAAACCATTCCCTCTTCTGCTAAAAGAGATTTGTTTTGTTACTTACGGTCAGTGAAGTGGGAGCTGGAGTCAATTTTCCAAACTATCTGTCCCTTGTGAGAACCACTGATGCCTCGGTTTTTGTAGTCCAGGAAGTTCTCAGACAAAGTGTCATCTGAGAAGAGTAATGAAAAATGAAAGCGATGAAAGCACACTCCTACTTCATCCTTCAACAAATCTTTGAAGTTTGTAGTAGTATTAAGTTTTTGTTTTATTTCTACTCCGTAACATAAACTGCTTTTGATTCTACTGTTTCATGTTTTTTTATAGATTCACTGCTAATGTATTCAGGTGGCTAAACATCAAATGTCATAATTACAGAGAATAAACTCAAACACAAACTAAATAACAAAATCACTTAAACACAAGTTTCTAAACTATGGATGCACAAATACCAAGACCAGAGTGTTAGCTCTAATACAGTCCTCATGTATTGTACTCAACTACAAATGCCTAATGTAGCAAGGTGGCACTGCTGAGGATGTGGTGAGATTGGAAATTTAAATCCAAATTGACACATAAATAATTCAATAAATACATTAATCAATAATGATATTACATTTCATTTTGTTATGATAATTGGTGACCAGTGCCATATATCTAAAAGGTCATTGTTTCAAACCTGTCACATGGCGTAAGCTTTCCCAGATGTTTCCCTGATGACTTTAAATATTATATCTCACTTACCAAGTAGATACATTCCGATCCAGTCTCCAGCATCAACTTCCTCCTTGATGTCCCATGTGATCACCAGGTCTTCAGACTGCCCTATGGTGTAGTAAGAGGAGCTGATGGTAAGGGTGGAGCGGGCATCTGGGGAAACCAGATCCGTGTCACTGGTAGACCGTGACAACCCCAACATGAAGGCTTCCTGATTCAGACCGTTGATAGCGTAGGTCTCTGAGCCATAGCTGTGGCGAACTGCATCCTTACAGCGCTGGCGGGTCTGGCTACTGCGGGTTGGGGAGGCCATGGCCGCCAGGCCCAGAAAGCGATTCTGGTACAAGTTCTGCAACAACATCCACAGCAAGAAGATTTTAGCTAAATGAAAAGGTAATAAAAAGGTTTTGTTCTAAAAACCAAGAAAATGAATTGACTTGCAATGAATGGCAGTTAATATTTCTTCAGCTAGCTTCAATCTTCTCTATGGTAAATCTAGGATAGAATACGCTCTTAAAACAAAAGCTGGGTGCCTGTACAAAAACTACAACATATTTCTTCCTAATGCACATGCACACAATCAGTTGATAGTTCCAGTGGTAACATGTGCAGTGGTGCACTACTGGAAACCAGCATTTCCCAGTTGACAGTTGGTATGTAAGAGAAGTTTTAAAGCCAGTCTCTGGCTTATTCTTCTGAAATGCACATACTTTGTCTTCTTAAGTTTAAAACAAGCTGTTTAATTAAACAGGAAGGTGCAGAATATCTGGTTTACAGTGAGGGTGACGGCACACAAGATGGTGTCATACAGTAGATTAAAGAAGGTGCACTACAAAGCTGAGTAGTAAAATAAATATTTTTCATGTACACAGTGAAAAGCAGTGGACCTAGTATGGATACTTTAGTAACACCTCTGTCCACCTTCTGGAAACTTGAAACTCACTCTCTCTTCCTCCTAATGATAGGATTTGAACCAATTACAGTACTGTGTAAAGGTCTTAGAGCAATGCTATGACGTCCATACATATTTGTTTCTCAGATTTACATTAGAACAACTAGAAACACAAAAACTGGTTTCTTGGCTGCTCTCCTTTCACAAAGATCATTCCTGATCAGGTTTTTTTCAGGCTATGGAAGGATCAACTTGGCATCCAGATGAAGCTGCCAAATGCAGGGTCAGGTCCTTGCTGGACTACATCTGGTGTCTCAAAGAGGAAACTCTGAGAAACTTCCATTATATTTTGACAGGTCTTCTACTTCTATTTTTGTCCTCGACCTCTTTAGATTCTTCTACAGAGATCATACTCAACATTTGTCACTTTAGCCTAAATAAGCTGTTAATATTTGTGTTTTTTACACTGTGTACAGTGTCGCCTAAGACTTTTGAACAGTACTGTATATGTACAGTATAGACAGCAAAACACTGGTTTGGAACAAAACAAATAACCTGTGAAAAAATGATTTTATGATTTTATTCTAGTAATAATAAAAAATATTTGTACCTTTAGATGTTATAAGAAACAGAAAAACAGAGACCATTGTTTAAAATAAATAAGGTTTAGAAATAAAGTTTAAAATGTAACTCACAGTTTTGGTATCATTTTGTACACCCAACTGAACATGGACAAATGAAGGAAAAGGAAAGGGTTGTCTGGGGTCACAAGGAAGCATGCTCAAGGTTAAAGCTACTATCTCCAAGCAGTTTGATGTTCTTCTGATGAAAGTTGCTAATATTATTTAAGAAGTTTAAGATGTGAAGCAGCATAAGAGGAAAAGTGACTCCAGATTCAAGAGAACAAAGAAAACACTTTGATATATATACTGTATATATATATATATATATATATATGTACAAGCTGACCTCCAAGATCCAGCTGCATCCTAAGATTCAACATTAAAAAAACTTGACTGGACTTAAAATGCATGTTGACATGCCACAGTGCTTCTGGGAGAAGGGCTTTGAAATAAAATGAGAGCCTCTGGTGATTCACATCAGCCCTATGTTCACTATAAAAAAATCACAGAGGCTTTCAAAGAATGGAATGCCATAACTACTCATATAGCCATCTCTTTATACAGACAGGAATAAAACTTCTGAACTATTACTACTAATACAAATTTTTCTTTGTGCAATAAGTAGCCTACGGCGGTCAGCAAGAGTACACATTCCTCCAAAAATGCCATGTCCATTTACTACTGTGGTCATGGAAACAAGTTCCAACATTCAGTAACGTGTATCTTCACATTGTGGACCGAGCTTGATCTCTTGATCCAGGCATTATCACTTGCATCTGTGTACATGCATGAACCATGTTTGGGACCTTAGACCAAACACTAGCTTCCTGGAAAGACTGAATACACTTCCTGGTATTGCATTCTTTACCTACAAAACTATGAAATGTTTGATAGTAATGTCAACTTCAATGAGGTTTATAGTCTTTTGTCTCTTAACGTCTGTCCAGACTCATATTCTAATAGGTGTATGCAAGTCCAAGCAAACATTTGTGCCAGATGTAATGAAATTCCTTTCAGGCATTCCTGAGAGAAAGCATTGACGAAAATGGGACATATTTACAGGTCACAGTGAACTTGACCTTTGACCACCGAAATCTAATCAGTTCATACTTGACCCCAAGTGACAATTTGTGCCAAGAGATTCCTCGAGGTGTTCCTGAGACATCACATTCACAACAGAACATGAGGAGACTGTGACCTTTGACTTTAGACCTCTAACTTAAGTCCAAGTGGACAACAAATTAAAAAAAATTGCTAGAGATGTTATCAATTATGTAGTTATCCCTGCTAGCTTAGCTGGGTGTCTGTTTTTTACATACAAACTTAACACTAATTAGTTACAGTGGAAAGAAAAAGTTTCACAAAATATATGAAAACAAAGAAATTATCGCAAAATATTTCAAAAATAATTAAACACATGATGATGGAAAACTTAAGCAAAATAACACGTCTAGCAGTAATCATGCCTGGGTGAGGCAAGTTAAATTGAACTTTCCAAAAAATGTGGTTAATCACAGTTCATGATTTAGCAATGGGGGGAGTTATTTTTTCACAGAGGGCCAAGCAGGTTTAGACAGTTTTTTTTCCTAGTTACTAAATGCATGTAAACACAGTCATAGAGAATGTATGGCTAGATTTGTAGTGACACTTCATGTATTCACTTGGGTTATCTTTGTCAAATATGCAAAAAAAGTTAAGTTTTTAAGAGAACACAAATGTGCCTATCCAAAAACAAATGTCATACTCCAAACAGAGTATTTCTTTAACAAATGATCCTTAAAATATAGCTCTCTGTTTATATCAAAATAATACCATAACGTTGTAGTGCTAATAACTCTTGTAAAAAAATGTGTGTAGTATAGAAAGCAATGAGAAACCCATGGGACAGTCACACTGATGCAAACACAGAGAAACATGACTATACCTACACCTACACTACCTGTCAAATGTTTGGACACAGAAATGAGCATGTTTGTGAAAGAACAGCAGATTTCATAGCATCAAATTGATCAGAATGAATGTGTAGACATTGTTCATATTGTAAATGACTATTGTAGCTGAAAATAACTTTTTTAAATGAATATTTACATAAACATACAGAAGCCTAAATTCTGCAAACATTAGTACTGTCTTCCAGTAGCATGTTATGTTTGCTAATGCTAATGTATGAATTTAAAAGGAGAACTGATCATTAGAAAAACCAGTGCAATGATTTTAACTCAACTTTTGACTGATAGTGTATGTATCCATGCCTCTCAACATCATATGGAACAATACACAGATCTATGAGAAGCAAATGTCAACTACATACATTTTTTTTTATTTTACAGTTATAAAGAGTATTTTTAATAAACATGTTTGTTTTAATTTGTATAACCAGGCAAAGCCATTAGCTCTCTCCAATTCTTCCTTTTTTTTAAAACTGAGGTAAACATTTGGCATTTGACTGGACTGTCTCAGAGGTTCTTTCTAGAGCTGTTGCATGCAGTTACATGCCTGTGTGCTTTGTAAGATGAAAGCTGGGCTCAATCATTCCTAGGTCACGGTTTGTGATTAATAATCTGTTCATACTCAGTCTACTTGACAAATATAATAACAAACACTGCAATGGCTGTTACTGATTAATAGCATGTGTCCTAATTTATTCAGAAATGCTACAAAATGTGATACACATGGCCAAGTTATAATCCTACAAGTTATCTTAAACCAAATATTTCTTTACATCTTTTTCAACAATAGACAGCGTAATTGTTGTCTATACAGTACATTTCATTGTTACTGATCAGAATCTCTTCCTCAAACAGTGAAGAGCATGTCTGTCAAACATATATGAAAGCACTGTGTGTTAAGATAGATACTAGTGTCTGATGGTGATGTTTTTTGTTTTTGAATGGTTTAAGTTGTTTGCCTCATCTGAATTCTGGACTGAAATATAAACTGCAGTGAGAGCTAAAGTGCTACTGTACCAAGGTTACCAAGGTACCAAGGTAGCAGCTCTGTCCTACTTGTTACTAGATTTGGGGAAATTTAAACTTTAAAATAAAATCTGTTGCCAGGCACGTTGATTAGTATTCAGAATCTAAAACATGTAGCATCTGCCTCGTTATTTCATGCAGCTTTTTTGTGGGGTTCATGTTCAACTCACTGTTAATGAGGTGGACTAAAACTAACAAATTATTCTACACACAGTTGTCATTTCATTTTCAGAAAGGGAATGCTGAGCAGGAAATCTGCCATGTCTATTTTTGTAAAATGCATGTGTGCTGTTTTACAGTAAAATGCTTGACAGGGAATGCAGCAATAAGTGAGGAGGACAGATTAGTGAAAAATCAATTGTGTACCCAAACACTGCATGTCTGTACTGGACATGAAGCTGAAGACAGAAAACAGTGTGAAACCAGCGGTCAATGGGTTTGTCTTCCTTGTTAAAACATGTTATGTGATGAAGAAACTGAGGGCCACAATTTGTTGGACTGCACTGCAAACAATACAAGTGTTGTTCTTCTTCTGTGGTGTTTTATTAACTACCTCAGACACATTCACAACTCTTAGTGGCCAACACACTCGTCAACGAAACTTTGAGTGAAATGCATCAGAAACCTGCTCAGATGTCCAAAATTCAACCAGGAATACAATTGTAGGACTTTTAGTATTTTTTTGTAAACACAAAAACATAAAAAAGCATTCCATGGCAGTAGCCATGAAATACAGAATTTCTAAAACCAACAACCAACTAATCAGCATAGTGATTGTTATTATTTTGTCCATGGCAGGAGTAAGAAGAAACACCTTCAACACTGAATTAAAACTGTTAAACACTGTTCAGCCAAAGAAAGTACAAACGTGAACTGCAGAACCTTTCCAAACCCTTTTACGGGTTCAGCGTGACCCACCAAGAGTTCAGTGTCTGTTCAGTATGGATGCTGTGATCACTGCAAGATGCAGCATCATTACCAGAAACTCCAAATGCAACGGAGAGACTTTTCCACCCTGGGATCTCAAATCAGATGTGAAAATGCTCTAGTTAGAAAGGCGCTTCAGGGCACGACTCAGCCAGGCTTGACGGATCGGTCTAAATGCTGGTGCTCTTTACGCATGCAGTTGGTGATGAGGAAAGATTATCTGCACGCTATGCAATTTTAAAGTGTTTGCTTATTAGTGGGTTGTTTTCTAATTGGTGTAGCAAATACTGATAGTGAATAACAGAACAAACTATATTAAAATATCTACAGTACATTGTCAAAATCACACAATAGCTGAAACTCACAGATGCTGGTGGTAGTAAGCAGGCAAATAAGAATGTGATGGGTGATCGTGGGGGTGATTGGGAGAGGGGGGTGGGGGCACTGACCTTGATACTACAGAGCTGCATCAGCATAATGACCAGTCAACCCAAAGTAGACCAAAACCTGAGGGAAGTGGGAGGAGAAGGGTGCCATGTTACAAACCACAGAACAAAAAAGCAGAGTGAAGCAGGTGACAGTCAAGTATGGCATCTGTGTGCAGCGAGATCATCATACTTTCATACTTCATCTTCGGGAGATAAAAAATATGTGTAATTTAGAAGGATCACAGACGGACAGACCATAGGAAACAAAGAAACAGACACAGTGACCTTCACACAGAAACATGGAAAACAGAGATATACAGACACGACATTAGCATCTGATGACGTCACACAGTAACAAAAACATCATCTCATCAGTGGTCATGAGTAGTAATGGTCATGGTAGATGAAAAAAAAATTGTTTTATACCTCAAATCAATTAGCTGCATACTTACATACACAGCTCCTTTTTTGTTAATGACCCTCATCAGAACCAGTTAACCTAACTGTCCGTTGCAGCTCAGTGGGCAAAGGAGACGAATCAGTGGTTTGGTACATGGTGCACTGGAGTTAAGAGCCAAAATACAATGTCCTCCTTTATTTTTGTGGGACCAATTTAGTCTGTGATGTGACTGTGGGCTGAACTGATTGCATTCATCCACACTAAACCGCTCATTTTTATTGTACCTTGTTTGAAGTGGCTGTAATCAATGTATGGAATAATCTGGTGAAAACAATGTGACTTGTGGGAAAAGAATCTCTTGCAATGATAAACCACAACCACAGCTCCCCTCAGCTGTAGGCTATGCCTACATTAAAGTGGGTAAGTTCTAAAAACGCACTTTTTATGCCAAAGCATGCGTCTACACCAAGATGTTTCCTACTGAGCATGTGTGGAGGTCTAACAACCAAGGCAGCTGCAGAAGAAGCACAAAAGAAAAGGTATTACTGTTTCCGGTTCTGCTCTGTAAATGACAAACAGCAGAATTGTGCCATATCAAGCTGTTTACCATAATACAGGTAAACATTTTTACATAATACAAAAGTGTCATTTGAGATATAGAGATATATATGATATTTTAAACAGTGGCGTATAATGCATTTATTCAGTAATCCTGTATTCAGTAATTCTTCTTTCTATATCATCAGAAATATTTTTGCTAATTTCCTTGAAATATTGTGATATATTGTTAAGGCTATATCACCCAGCCTTAACGAACAGACTGCAGTAATCTTGGAGTTATGGCTTCTTTGCTTAAGAAGCAGAGAAAAGTAATGGGGAACAAGTTAATCCAAATACTTTGTCCAACAAGTCCAATTGCTTTTAAGTTCTCTCTTTAGTGACAAAGACTTACACTGGACTTACATTAATCAAATAGACTCATACATAACTTTAAATATTGTTGATGCTGCTATGTAACTGCTGGACGTGTACATCGAGAACTACATATGTACGTATATGCCCCTTTTTTGGCACATCAGCTAGCACTGTACCTCTCTCATCCAACACACAGGGAGGAGATTCTCCTGTGCTTCACAGTGTCTGCTGAACACAAGGCAACATGCTGTGAATCAATACAAATTCTATATACAGCACTGTATGATGAAAGCAACCTCTTCCTGTAACATGACTCTGGAGTTTCTAGCTTATGAGCACCACTGCTGCACCACCGTAGCTGGTGTTTTCAACACAGCTTATTGGGGCAAGTATGAAAGAAAGGGAACCACACACCCACAAACAAATCCACACAAGCAAAGTGACAGCGGTGTAGTAGAGTGTGAAACATATAGCAGTCCAACATAAGTTCAGGAATGACTCGGAGAAAGATCTATGGTTTAAAAAGTCTCCCCTGACCACTGAACGAAGCAGACACTTGAGTGAGTGCTACATCCGTCTATTTGTTTGTTTGGTGTCATCATTGTTTAAACTCAGCTATGCACCTTTAAGTTTGACATATCTGACTGAACTCTACTCGAACCCCAACATGATCTACATTTCTGCTCAAACCTGTCAAATAACTCTTCAGTAGGTATTATTGAGTGCCCTTTTAGTTCGGGTATCCCCCCTTAAACCCCATGTGATCAAAATATGAATCAAACTATTTAAATCATTTTGTCCACATAAAATGTATTACATGAAACTGAACAGTTAAGTTGTTTCCTCGTGCAGCACAGTCAAAAGTGATCTTACTCTGAATGTGAACATGACATCTCAAATGACTAAATAGATATCACAATTTATCTGACGAAGTGTTCATGAGCTTAAGAAGAAGCTTAAGAATTAATAAAGCAAAAATGTTTGTTTGTCTTGAACAAATAAGAAAAATCAGCAAATGAAAGAGTCGCCACTTTGAAGTCATTTTGACATTAACAGGGTACTAATGCCTAAATGTAACATTTCATTTCTCAAAAGTTGTATGAGCAGTACATGAAGTACAAACAGACTAAACCGTGTCCAGTGCACATCTTCTTAGTTCAATTATATTTCAATTTCAGGTAAAGCCCATAGTTCAAAAACTTGTTTTCAATAAATAAGGCAGATGCCTTGTTTGGACTGTAGTGTGTAACAGTTTGAAACAGCATTGAAAAAGTATGCTGGTTCTTGTAGGTTTCCTAGCTGAGTGCTTAAGTGTGTTCTCTTAATAGACAGGAAGAGAGGCAGTGCACGCGAGGGAGGAAAGAAAAGACAGACAGAGGAAAGAGACTACAGATATCCACATCTCTTCAAGTGTCAAAATGCAGAGTAAATGAATATACACATTACAAGTTGAATATGAATAACCCCCCAAGAAATAAGCTGGAACGAGTCAAATTAAAAAAATATATATATATATCATTTTCAAAATAGCTGTAGATGAATTGATCAACTAATCAGATGAAGGGACTGGCTGTTTCATCAACTCCTCATTAAAATATAATCAACATGTGAGGTTGTCTGTGGCTCAACGAGGAACAGTATAGAACAGAGTGCGGCTGCTGCTTTCTTTCATTTTGGTTGTTGGAGCTTTCATGTTCAACCAGACTGCAGTAAGTACCTGGAGGGTTTTTTGAAAAGTATAAAAATCCTTCTCTACCAAAGAGCAGTAAAAAAAGTCGACCGCTTTTCTCACAAGGCCTTCTCGTGTTCCCAGTTACAACTTTTACTCTGGAGCAGCTACTGGCAGAGTTTTGCACTAACAGCATACTACAAAGTAAACTGTGGTGGGATTCTCTGATATGCTCAGTGTAATAAACCATGTCTGTGCATTAATAAAAAACAACTTCTATTTGATAACTATTTCTTGCAGTTGTTTTTCTAAACTAAAAAAATCAAGCATTTGCTGGTAAAAAAAAGTAAATATTTGCTGTTTTTTTAGCTGTAAACTGAATCTTAGCTCCAAAAAAAAAAGCAATCTGAAGTTGTCACCTTGAGCTCTGGGAAAAGACTTAATTTCATTGGTAAATGTGTAATCTGCACATCAAATTATTTGCAGGACTTGTCTCTAAGAATTCTGTAAAACTGTGAAATTTACATTTCAAAGTATGATACCAACAGAAAAAAGGGAATTGTTGTCAATTGGGTCTACATCTGTCTGTTGAGGTAGTGAGGCAAAGACATTACAGTGGAGCATCTTATGCAAAAAAAGGATGATTCACTAATCAAGAAATAAAAGTCAATGTCAAAACTGTGGCTCTTTTAAGTAGCATCACACAGCTGTTATAGAATATGTGCATGCTTATGACAGAGTTATTTATAGCTGGTAGGAAATGAGTGCATATTGACGATATGTAGCCCATAGTTAACTATAAAAATGACGTGTTGCTCCTTAGTGAATATATACTTAATATTTACATGTTATTTGTATTTGTAGATTTATAGTTTATTCACCTTTTTATTACATAACATCAAACCCCATGGAAAACATAACGGACATACAATCATTGTGTGTTGCTCCAGTATCTATTAAAGAGGATTCTGAGGATGGGGATCCCCAAACAAAGAGGGAAGGGGAAGCCTCTCCTGATATTAGGACTCGTAAATCCCAAATCTAGGGCGAAGCTACGGGGCCCCGGCGTCTACAGCATCACGCCAAACACCATTTAGGATATTAATTAATTTAATGTTCTGTTGCTAACTGGCAAATATGGAAAATGTACACGCAAGACAAGTCGATGTATTCGTAGACACGTATCCGCTAAGTGATTCGGCCCATATTCAAAAGCTCATAATAACTCCACGTAGCTTTTTAATTCATATAAAACCAACATTTAGGAATGATGTGGATTGCTAGCAGCGATAGAACATTAGGCTACGGGAGAACCATGTCTGGCAGAAAGGTGAACCACCTCTACAGAAGAATTTCACCCAAGTGCTGCTTGGGGGGTACTTGCTTCATATATAGGAAAGAAAAGCTGACAACCATATGTCCTGTTCAGTCCTGTTACGAATAAAACCCACTTAATCGCTCGGTGTTTTGAAGGGAATTGGGGGCACACATCGTTCTGCGGGCAGTAGAGCGCTGGGCCGCTGCTGGAGACTGATACGAGAGGCTACATCACCTAACGTTACACAGCAACAATGGAGACGACCTACCTGGGATAAAATAACCTGCCGGTGGATCATTCTCCAAAGGTACAGGTGAGAAGTCGAAGAGGTGTTCGCCCGCTAATTCCCACCTCGTTCCATTTCGACGGTAAAGGGCAAGAGGACACAACCAAACAACGCAGCAAGTAAAGGGGCCGATGGGGCACGCGAGAGAGAGGCTCTAATCACATCCTTTTCCTTTCTCTGGAAATGGTTAAGTCAGACGAAATACAACCAACATTTTCCGGCCACGGACAGAATCTGCCTTTAAATCCCGTCAGGGTTAATTACGACTTTCGATCAAACATTTCAAATTGATAATATGTTCACTATCGTTAGCAATACATGCGTCTTTAGAAAACAGTGTTAATAGATTTTAAATTCTGACATTGTTTCAAAATAGGCGAGTGCAGGTGTTGGTGCGCTTTTATTTTGAAGGTTCCACGTCTGGTCGTGCGCGAGGTGATTCAGGCTGACTTGACAGAGATGGGTACCAAAGCCTTACAGCCAATCAGAAAGGGCGCTTGTGTGCTCGCGTGCGCTGCCTCCTCGTCTCTTGGGGGGGGGGGGGGGGGGGGGGGGGGGGGGGGGGGGGGGGGGGGGGGGGGGGGGGGGGGGGGGGGGGGGGGG
>JAUYWH010000012.1:26919368-26935660 GCA_034779795.1 Ctenopoma multispine | reverse complement strand
TGTGTGTGTGTGTGTGTGTGTGTGTGTGTGTGTGTGTGTGTGTGTGTGTGTGTGTGTGTGTGTGTGTGTGCGTGCGCCTCGTCTGTGTTGGCCAGCGGCTGCACAAAACATCTTCCAGTGCCACCAGCTTTGCCTCTCACTCTTCTCTCCTCTGGATTTGTTTTGTACTTTCTCATATCCTGTGTCGCTGTGAAGGTGACACAGTCAAACAGGCTTTCTAAGGGCAGCAGCTTTTCAGAGCTCGTACCAGTACTTGTATACAGATGTTTTGAATAGCTGAGTACTAATCCTGCTCCAGCCTCTCTGTGCTACTACTAGAAACACTGCAACAGCTGTAATTACTACTATCACTTTTAGTCAGACTGGTGGTGCTACCACTAAAATTACCCTTTCAGTCACTGTTCCTTTAATCCTGCTGCTTCTCACACTCAGTACTGCTGCTAGAACCATTACTGCTACTTCTACTACTAGTAGAAGTAGTACCATCTGACACCCATCTCAAACTGTTACTACCATGACTTCAGCTGTGATCATAACTTTGACTCCCACCTCTACTACAATTAGAACAACTGCTGCTACCACCACTGTTAAATCTGTAACAACAACTGTGTAATTAGTACATAACTATTAATAATTGCAACAGTCTTGCTGCCTTTGACACTGTTACTATAAATTCTGCTTCTACTACCACACAAAGCACAATAACATGTGAAATCAATGAATTAATTGTAGCTCTCTACGACTCTCTGGACATCCATGACTGTCATATTGACTGGTATTCTGACCCTTTTTGGTACTACTGCTAAAACTGCTATTACAAATCACTTTTATTAATGTTGCTGCTGTTAGTGTATCCATCTCTTAGCTCTGTCACTGTCACTGGTGTCATGATTATGTAAACTGAACTAACACCAGGCAGCAGAAGTGGAGAATTGTAGTTGGAAAACAGGACAGTGTGCTCCAAGGACCAGAGTTGGGAACCATTGCCCTACAGTATGTACTCTTCCACTGCCTTAATCTTGGGACTGGATAGGCAGGGTAAAGGCAATGGAACGCTCCCTGGGAGCAGGTCTGTAGCACAGTCAGAGAGATGGTGAGTTGGACACACACAATGGCCTCAACAACCCTCAAGGTGTTTATGACTCCACAGAGGTTAAATGCCTGGGACTCTCTACTAGTCAGTTGTGTCAGGAAATAAAGCAACTCCAGTTGCCACTGAAAAGCACTTCTGGGAAAACCCATGTCCTGGATGACTAAAAATCTCCCCGGACATCTGTCCTTCAAATCTTATTGTTACACCCCGTCTAACTCTGAAATAGAGTTGACTCCCTCCTGAATGTACTTCTACCTGTGCTCAACATTTACCACGTCATCCATACAAGAACATGCAAAAGTTAGAATAAAGTCACATTTCATCTTATTTGGTTTTGCTTAGTGTCCACACCTATAAGCATATATCCCAATAACACTGTGTGCCCTGAACACAGACCGTACTGAAATCAGCGATCCATCAGACTCCCAGTGAGACACATGTGAAAGTAACAGAGCATTGCTGGAACAAGTAACTGCAATGTAATCACTGAACTCCTGATTGTAATCCCTTACACTACTTGTTACTGAAAAAAAAAGTCATCAGCTCTGTTGCTTGGGGACAGAGTGACACAAATGTTGTTGAAAATGACTCTTGCAGATGTGTTCTGTTGATTTAATTAAGATATTAGTGTACGTTGCCGTTTTAGAAACCCAGATTTACAGATACAATCTGTGCACATGTAAAGATTTCTGTATGGGACGACCCAGTTTGCTCAGGGATTACAGGGTTTGCACAGGGATTATGTCATGATAACGATATAGCAGCAGTTTGGAAAGCAGCCTGATGAGCTGCCAATTCTGATGGACTGATAGTACACATGAAGTTGAGTTTCCTCTTTAATGCAGCTGCTATTTGCTGTATTTTTTCTTACTATAATGCATGCAGCACTGCTACATCTGTCTGTATCAACAGCAGCTCAGAAAAACTTAACTGCTTTGTTGTTCACGGGGAAATTGCAGACTTGAGTTTCTCCTTTATCCAAACACCACCTCAATGAGTGTCTATCAGTTAGTGCCTGCCAGAAAAAGACAGCTTTAATTTATTGGAGAGTGTCGCTGATGTCAGCTCCTGAGCAGCTGCACAGCCACAGTGTTGCACACTGCCCTGATTTTTGCTCCTCTCAAAGTTTAACTAATCTTAACTTTTATCTACCTGAGTATTCAGTGGGATTCCTGCGTAGGAGAAGACTAGTCTTTCATAGAGTGTGAGTCTGTTCTTGCCACATTTCCACCATTGTCAAAGAGAGAGGTTAGTGTTGTGAGTATTCTGGATCAACATACAGTATGTAGACTCCACTGTGTACAGAGGGCTTCAGACACTGCAGAACATATCAAAGACAATGAGGATACAAAGTGAGAAAATGAACACTGGGTTTTTACAAAGCATATTATGATTCTGAGGGAGTGAGTAATCTGCTTATACAGATGTGCTTAAGCGTCTGGTATGAGACATTCTCACTGTGGGCCCTTCATCGCAAACAGCTCCAGTAGTGAATCTTTTAAATTTTTCATGTATTTGTGTAACCAAGCAAAACATCACAAGAACAAGAACAAAGAATCACAAGTTACCAAATCAAACATCAGACAGAGCTGTGCGTCAGCTGCCGGGAAGAAAGGTAAGCTATTACTCTGCTGTTGGTTCTCCTTTGTCCTAACGATAGCCTCCCTTTGGCTTTCATTTTCACACTTTAAGGCACTGGGGGAACTGACTTGATGCTCAGTCACCGTCAAGTGTTAGTTCTGTCTATTGGGCACATATTCAGTAATAAGATGATTTGATTGACGCTGTTTATTTAAACGTTTTCCTGTGAATGTTGCTCTCTTCCTGTCCTAATAGCTTCAATTGTGCTATCACAAATACGTGAGGAATTTCAATCAGATTCAGTTTTTTATAAAAATAATGAAAATATGTTCACAATAAACATAAATGACAAGTTGCAAATATGCTGATACTTAACATATTGAAATGTACAGAGACACATAATAGTTACATTGTCTATAAAAACCTGATTGTTGTTGCAGTTTAGTTGCATAGGAACATCATTTTTAGGAGACAGAGTTGTTCCTGTTGTGCCAGCATTTTGGCAAACATTTGTTTCCTGCAGCGAAGTGATAAAAATCCAACCAAGTAGTTACAGCACATCAGTGCGCTGCCCACAGCCCGTAACTTCAATTAGAGAGATATCTATAATTTATCTGCAAATGAATGCATGGAGGCGTGTTTAACTTGTAGATGGTTAAACATTGATGTTTGTCATAGATGATGTGCGATGATGGGGCCCTGCAGTCACCTCGTTTAACCTCCTGTGCATACTCAGAGTTACTCTAATAAATATTCTGTATGTCAGTCTTTCTTTTGTGTAAACAGTAGTCACTCACTGATTAGTATTTGGGTCACTTGCTGCCAGCTAATCAACCCTGGTGCACCAGCCTCAGTTCAGCTGGTCTGGCGGCCCCCACCGTTTTCAGTCTACCAGCTTCACTGGACTTTCAGAATGTTCAGATGTTTTTTTGGGTCTCTGCAGTTAGCTGAAGCAAATTGCAGCTACCTCCCAGTAAATAGATACAGCATAGCAACAGGCTTGCACACACGGTGTGCCACATTTGCTGTAAGTGAAGATTCCTCACCAGCCACGTACACAGCAGGGACCTGCCCGAGAGCAGCCGAGACCCAGACTAACTGAGCAAAACAACATGTGACACTCCAGTAGCACCAGGGTCTTTAATTGATCCTGAATTAATTAAGGATTATTGTTTTACAAATCTTTCCATCAATCTGTCAAAGCCTCACAGATGTTAAATGTGCACAGAAAATACAAAAAACTATAAAAACAACAAGTTGTCTTTATCTGAAGCCACTGTTGCACTCTCAGCCTGATGACCCTCAGGCTTTGTGTTTTTATGTGGACTCACAACTTGATCTTTCACCCATTGCAATTCTTAAGGATAACCAGTATTAAACAACATTTTCATACGCACTCTCAGTATGCTATGCTCTCTTTTTCCTGGGTTTTTTTTCATCCACTAACCTCCCTGGCCATTTTGGAGCCTGGTCCCTCCCTCCTGCCCTGCCCCCTCCCTCCTGCCCTGCCCCCTCCCTCCTGCCCTGCCCCCTCCCTCCTGCCCTGCCCCGCCCCGCCTATACCTAACTATATCCTCTGTATCATCGCTCATTTATTAAAAGGACTATTCCCTCTGCAGGTGCTTTTGAACATATTGCACTGTCCTCATTGGGAGGATTTCATATCAACATGGATGAGAGGTTCTGGTAATCTTGGCAAATTCTGCACAACTTTTTCCGTAGATGTTCATTCTTGACTTTCTTACTTTAAAATGTATCAAAGCACAGAAGTCTGAGTTACTTTACATCAGAGCTTTTAACCATATCTCACTGGTTCATTCAGCCACAATAATAGACTCAGGCACAACTGACTTTAGTCAAGTACGAGAAATACATTTATATTTTTACACACTGGTAAAGATGCAGATAAAGCATGTGACTTTAGATTTATCGGGCATTTTCTGTCTGTTATCACAATGTTGGGAACATGGTTCAGTTTAGACAATCTACTGAGAAGTTTGTTTTCTAACTGCGTAATCTGATCTACTATAGTAATGTTGGTATAGTACTACATTCACTGAGTTTTTAAAATGCAGCTACTGTTTGCAATACATCTGCAAACTGTCACAAGTTAATAAGCCTTTGGCTGTTTGAAATAAGCATCTTCCTGCTTCCATCATGACTAATAAACAAAACCCAAAACAACAACAAAACGCTCTAACGCTGATTATCTCACTCCAATAATAATACAATAATATAAAAAACTTCTCCAAACATAAACTTGGAAATGTATTTTTGCACAGAATGAGGATTCTGGATTTTGTCCCCTGTTGCTTCCATTGGAAAAGCATTAGGAAGCACTTGAGTGTGAACAGTGAAACCTGTTTAAATGATCATATGGTAACACCTAGGGTGAGAGTAAACTAGATACGCTATCAACAGGTGGTCATAGAAAAGCTGTGTTTTAGTGTTGTCTGATTCTTTTTTTTATGACTATATGACTTTTCTATTTTTCTGACACTCTGTGCTTTATTACCAGCAGTGGTAGAAGTACACAAACTCAGAACTCAAATAAAAGTAATATGTAAACAGTACAGAATTTGATGCTGCTAATAAAATAAATGTGAAAGTGTGGTTTCAGGTTTTCTTTTATAAAAATAAAATGTTTAGCTCGCTTTAGCTAGGTTTTCTCCCAAAACTTTCACCTTGTAGTTATTGAGCTCAAATGCTACTAAACTCTACATGTTGTGCATTTTTGAAAGTCACTTGTTAAAAGCAATTAATTTATTAGATTGGACATGGTAGTTGGCAGTCCTGTAAATAATTAAGAATTACTGTAAATATTGCAAGTATTGTGATTGGTTAAAAATAATGACTTAATACTGACTTGTGAAGGGGACTGATAAGAGGAGAGGCCCTTACATCTGATGATGAGCATGGACACATGTTAATATTTATGACTGTCTCAGGTCTGAAAGACTGGCCATAAATTTCCCCACTGTGATTGTACTGGATTAAGTTTTTATTTAAAGAGTAAAATACATAGGTTGTGCTATTATAATTGAATAAGTGAACACAATAAAATATTGTTCAGCCACAGCGGAGCAGCCAGCAGGTGATTACCGATATCACGGCTTTATCTCACTGCTGATGATTAATGTCACACTCCTTTGTGTGTTGTGCTCTTTGTTTAAGCTGTTGCTGCCTCCTGCTGCAGAAAGATTTCTCCTCCATTTAAGAGACATGCTGCTTTTTGTAACTGCTTTATTTTGACACACAAGTCTGTGGACTGTCGTCACAGACACTGCCAACACACTATCATGAGCATGCTGGTTTTTGTCCATTATATTAAACTGTGTTTCACAAGAAGTATATTGTAGCTTGATCATTGTTCAGTATATACCTTAAAAAGAAAAATGACAAATATGTTTGAGACAATACTGCATCACTAGGGTGCATGCTCATATTTTCATCCTGCAAAATGAAAAGACTAAACAGAAAAACAAGCCTGTTTATTCCAGCTTATGCAGGAAATCCACTTTTGTTTAGGTTAGAGAAAGTTTAAAGTGTGACAAATGCGATCTCCCCATTTCCTAGTTCAGGTCAGATTTTAATTGTTTATACTTTTCTTTTCCTGAACTCCCCACATGTTTGCTGTATCTATTCGACAATGCGCAGGGGTCCCCGCAAAATTCAATATATGAATATGAAACGAACGGTTATAATTAAACAAAAGTGAGCAAAATAATTGGAAAAGATAGTTTTAAAGTGAATTAACAAAAATAAAATGTAACGTGGTACTGAATCAATTGTTGGCAATAACTTTATCAAGCCTGACTCATTGATATCATCTGTTGATGTGGTTTTACTGCAGTTTCCTTCAATTAGTTTTGAAGGGTTTCTCTCTTTAATTCTGTCTTCAGCAGGTGAAATGCATGTTCAGTTGGGTTAAGGTCTAGTGACTGACTTGTCTAGTCTAAACCATGTACCATGTACCAGAACCTTTGTGGCTCATATCTGTACACCTCTGTAAGGCTTTGCTTTAGGACCCAAAGAGTGCAAACCACCACAAGGAAGTCTAAATAATTAATTGTAAAAGAGCAGTTGATAGATGTAAAACAGGCTGACTAGAGCGAGAGAGAGTTTGATAAGGGAGATAAAAGACAATCTCGATCAGCATGGGATGCTGACTAGAGTGGAGAAAGTAGGTGGGCAGCAGAGGAGGTGGCTGTGGCAGGTGAGTGGAGAACATGGTGAAGGTCAACAGGTGTGTTAGGAGGAACCACTACAGTGGTCTCTGTGATGATAAGACTTAATTCACAGTAAACATAGGTACACAGTAAGTAAGTAACAGAAAGGCCAACTATTCCACTGGTCAGTAAAACTCAAGATTCAAAAAACTTTAATAATCCCAGAGGAAAATTATTTTGGCATGTTACAGCAAAATTCCAGATAAAGTGAATGAAATGAACTCTTTGACACTCCTGCATACCACATATACGTGCAGTAACAGCATCATTTTATTATTTAGTATTTTTGACATGTTGTGCAGAACCTCTCTCTCTAGTTTACAGCTTTATCAAAGAAGCACATTAAAGTAATATTTCACGTGAGATGTATGTATGTCAACTAAAAATAAAAAAGGCAGCATCAGCACAGTGCTTTTTTTTTTCGATGGCAGAAACAATATTCCTGACACTGTCGCCAAGTGGCCAAGCAGAACTCATTACTGCGTTCTGCTGGCGAGTGGCCTCAGGCTGTTGATGGAAGGGAATCTCAGCTGAGTGGTTGTCACTTATTGGTGCGGGACATTGGCAGTCCCTCTGGGCTGTGAATCCACAGGTGTTACATCTGTCCACAGCCAGGTCAGTAATTAACCCATGACATGTGAGTTCACACAGGGATAGATACTTAGCTATATGTGTGTTAAATTGACTTTATGTATGTACATATAGTAAATAACACACACTATACACACAACATATTTCTGATATCCTAATTTATGCAGCCACACTGTGTGCAATGGATCTAATAATCCTGTTTAAATTAACATTTGTGTATTAAGACTATACAGTAATAACATCAGTGGATCCAATTATGTCTGATTGGTTGTAGCAGTAGACTATTTTTCTGAATTTTGTCACAGTCTATCTTGGATTGCAAGATGGTGATGACAACCATCTTTAAAGCAGTCTCACAGTTTGGCTTAGGACAAGTGATTTTTGGTGATTTTTTGTCAGGGACAGCCCAAAATCACACAGTATACATCTTCTTATAGACAGCATCTGTTTTTATTAAAGTAAACATATAACTGTAAAAAGAAGCCATTACCATCAGCAGATATATGCAGTAACTTGGTTGAATTTTGGTTTCAAGCCTCCCAAGAACTGATGTTTAAAATCATGTGTGTTTTATATGCATTTTCGTATTTCATGTGCTTTGTAGGCTGATGATATTGCCAGTCCAACAGAGCTACGTGAGTATTTAGCTGTTATTTATTAGCTATTAACATTACAAGTGAAGATAAATTAAATATTTACTATTCCCTTACTAGGATAACCATGGAAATTCAGCACAGATAAAGAAAAAAAGCCTCTCCTGGGGGATGTGGGAGAGTTGAGAATGAGGCAAAATTGAGTCAGAAACAGCCATCACTATTTCTAGAGTCCAAGATAATGTCTTCATCAGATGTCTGAACAATTAGCATTTCAATTGGTTAAACAGAATAGACACATTTTTATAACAGGCTTATTTTTTCCTATGACTGGCATAGCCAACATTTTAACATTCAATTTTTTATTGTAGTAGTTATTATCGACACAACACTACCTAGAAATAATTACATAGTGTGCGAAAATCTCAGCCCCTGTTATTGACAGCTCAAAAACATAGCTGCCTAAAAAAGGATGACTGACGTTACAAATGAAAGAACAGCACCAAGAGACAAAATACAGACAGTGTTGCACTCCTTTTCATTACATTTAATTGATATCTGCAGGTCATCCACATTGGCATGGAGCTGGTTTGACTTTAAAAAGACACGATGATGCTTTGTTACACCAAATGCAAATTAATCACTGCAGAAAATATGAGTATATAACAAGCTTTAAGCATCAACCATCCACAACAGACCTAAATCAGCCAATGTATCAGCACAAAAACATTCAGCAAACTTTAGAGGAACCATTCTCCAGAAAATTGCCATACGACAAGAAACTCAACAGATGGTAAGACATAACGGTGTCACTAATTACATCACAGAAGACATGGTGCCAATTCAAGGGTTGAGAAATATGGTTTCAAACAACTTTTAAATACCAGAGGTTCCCAAACCTGGTCCTTGAGGACCTCTACTCTGCTTATTTTTCAAGCTGTTCCTGCCCTATCCACAAGCTACCTGGATCAGGTGTGTTCAGACTTGTTTGAGATGAAGTGCGCCTCATCTGGAAAATAGAGGAGAGCAGGCAGCAGGTGGAGGGGTCAAAAGTTAAATCATACTGTTTCTAACTTTTCTAGCAGCGTTCAAGACACTGTTTGTACCGGATGTTGCAAATATTCCCACCCTATGATGTCCAATGCAGAAAAATAAAATGTAATTGTGTTCTCAGTTAACATTAACTTTTGTTTGTTGTTAAAAGGCTGCAAATGAGATGGTGATTTTATGGTTTGACTTCAATATGACTCAAATATTTCACATGAAGTGGGTTTAAATTATAATGAAACATATCAACATCATCATTTCAGTGTTCTGATGAAAGTATAAATACAAAAATGAATCAATACCATATAATAGAAACATGAGGCAGACATATGAATTATTGATCTGTCAAATATTTAGACAGTCAGGGCTGAAACATTTGTGCAGATATCATTTTAGTAATCTGAAAGAAATTATCACCACATTGCCACATTTATTATGCTATTTATATAATTTTTAATCTTATTTTTAAAATCCATCTTTACAGTAAACTCAGACTAACCTAGCAAAATATTTCAAATTAAATAAAAGAGAAAACGTTTCTATAAACTTTCACGCTGTTGACCCTGAACCAATAAGATTATAGATCAGGTCACAGCCATCCTGAGGTCATCCAGCCAGTAGAGAGCAACTGCAGCACCTTGCTCCAAAATCTGCAGCTGCCTTGGTCTCAGGTTATCGTTGCTCATATTTACTGTACTTCTCCTCTCATTAGTGGATCTAAGAGGGCATGCAGGAGTATAACTTACCATTAATGTGTTGATATATGAGGGTGGACTTCCATTTACAGCCCTTTAGGCAAGCATTGAGGATTTAAACGAGCAGCTACCAGGAGCCAGTGGAGAGAAGTGAGAAGAGGTGTGATGTAGGTGTATTTCGGCTGGTTGAAAATGAGGCGGGCTGCTGCATTTTGGACCATCATTAAGGGGTTTCATGGTAAGTGCAGAAGCCCCAGCCAGGAGAGCGTTACAATAGTTCAGTCTAGAGATGACCATTGCCTGGACAAGGAGCTATGCAGTCTGTTGAGAGAGAAAAGGTCTAATCTTTTGAATGTTGTAGAGAGTGAACCTGCAAGACCTGGAGATCACTGCTACATGATCATTAAGGCTCAGTTTGTCATCTATCCAAACCCCAAGGCTTTTCACGGACTCTGTAGGTGTTAGCAATAACAAGCTAATTTGAATTGAGATATTTTGCTGAATGGTGTAGTTGCCCGGAAAGATCAGAATCTCAGTTTTGGATGTTGGATTTTGGAATTTCAATTGGAGGTGTCGCTAAGACATCCATGCAGATATGTCCGAGAGACAGGTTGAAATTTTTGTTGAAATAGTGTTATTCTCTAGTGGGAAGGACAGATAGAGCGTAAGAGTGCATAAGAGTGGTAGGAAAAGCCATGGGATTAGATGAAATGACCAAGTGAATGAGTGTATAGTAAGAAAAAAACGGGGCCAAGGATAAAGCCTTGTGAAACCTCTGTGGTTGCCTTAGAAAGTGTAGATGTCTCACCTCCCCATGATACCTGGAAGGACCTGTCTTTGATAAGAGGTAAACCAATTAAGTATGGTTCCTGTAATTCCTATATCTGACAGGGTGGTGAGAAGAATTTGATGGTTGACCATGTCAAAGGCAGCAGACTAGTAGGATGGGAATGGATGATCTGTGAGCAGCTCTTGCAGCACAAATGTCATCCACCACTGCTGGGAGGGAGGTCTCAGTTGAATATCCTTTCCTGAAACCAGACTAAAAAGGGTCAAGTAGATCATGCGCATGCAGAAATGTAGAAAGTTGTACCAGGACAGCACATTCAATAATTTTTAATTCAGGTGGGAGACTGGGAGGTAGATGTCTAGTAGGGAATGGTTTAGTGTGTTTTTTTTGAGTAAGGGAACAATGAGAGCCTGTTTGAATGCAGTGGGAAATGTTATTGTTGAACGGAGTAAAAGCAGACAATGTCCTAGTTTCTGTCAGGCGTGTAGGAAACACAAATAAAGTGTAATGATCAAAATGCCCTTGCTGTGAGTGGAATTGACCCAATTGCGTAGAGGACTGCAACAGGTTAGAATACACACGCTATTTACTGTGGTAACACCCGGAGCGCTAGAAGTGGAATCCCACCAGGAAACGGTGTTATTAATTAACCGGCAAACTACAGAACAAAGAATGATATTGACTAGACTCTGTACTCATGGTACCGGAGGAGCAAATAGGTGGAGAAGCGATCTGCAGTGTAGTACAGAGTATCATAGTGATAGGAGCTCATGTCATGAAGGAAAACACGATGTCACCTGACTCACTCACCTGACAGGACCCCTCCCTATAGGACCGGCTCCTGATGGTCCTGGATGGTCGGGCCGGCGATGATGGAAGTCTGTGAGGAGAGATGGATCCAAGACGAAGCGGGATGGTATCCATGAGCGCTCTATGGGACCGTAGCCCTGCCAGTCCACCAGGTACAGGAAACCAAGGCCCAGTCCCGCGAGTCCAGGAACCGCAGTATGGTGTAAGCCGGCCCACCGTCCATGAGCCGAGGGGGTGGCGGGGGAGTAGTTGGGGGAACCACCTTGAAATGGGAATATCTAGGGGTGGAAGCGCAGAGGAAACAGCAGAGGACAGTAAAGTATGGGAGAGTGAGTGAAGATTATGGCAAAAATGGGTTAAATGCAATGTGGATGTGGTGCATGCTTGGGGGACAGTCTGAATTAATGGAAGGACTGGTCAGATACATGTAGAGAGCTGACAGATGTCTTGGCTGTAGAGCAGTTGTCTGTAAGTACAAGATCGAATTGCTTATCAGCTCTGTGCGTTGCTGGCATGCTGAGAAGTGTGAGGTTAGATGCAGAGATGAAACTGTGGAATTCAGCTGTTTGTGGCTTGAGCAGTTGAGGTTCAGGTCTCCCAGAAGCACAAGAGGTAGTTCCTCATCAACATTGGTGGTGAGAGTTGTATCTAGTTCCCTACAAAGTTCCCCAGTGGACCTGGAGGACGATATAGAACAACTATGGACATTTTTAAAGGGTACTTGAAGGCCATGCTCTGATACAAATGGGGAAATGTAGTTAGCTTTGTTGGCTGAGTGACTAGAAGAGACATGAGAGAGTGTGCACACGTTCTGTGGGTTACATGTTCTCAGTATGTTGAATCTGGGAGGACGAATGGAGAGAATGAACACATGATCAGAAAATAGTAATAGGAGTAAAAAGTAAGTGTTTACCTGTTCATCTTTGCTGCTCAGCTGAGTCGCTGGATGAGTCTTAGGTCTTTACCCAATTAGGTCTTCACAGGAGGAGGGATTCACATAAGGGCTGATGCTTCTGCTGACACGGTAGCGCATGAACGCTACTTAAATAACTTTAAAAAAAAATTGCTAAATGGCTACAGGTGCAATCCTTTAATAGGAAAAGTTGACTAGGACCAGTTTCACAAAACGCAGGAGTGGCTGGGTACCTGGCTCACGTGAAACTGATGCAAACAGTGCAAAATCTGCAACAAAGTGAACTTATAAATTAAAAAAGTAATCCTAGTCACAACAACACAGAGCACATGAAATCAGAACATACTGGGATCAAGTTGGACAGAAAACTAACATATAGAACATATGTTAGCTTTCTAACCAGTGCGTAGAACGCGCCCTGGTGACCGATGATCAAATCTTGCTAATCTCAAACGAGCCTTATGAGATGCTGGAAGATACAAATTCACTTTGTCTTCATCAGCTCCACCCTAGGCTCTCCTAAAATTGCATGGTTAATGTTGTCAAAGTTTGGCACACAACTTGCAGAAGGTTTCACATTTTTTATGTATTGTTACTGACGGATTGCCAGAAATGATGTTAACCTAGTACTGCATATGGACAAGTTGAAAACCTACACCAGGGTCTTGATTGATTTTGGCATTTAAAACCAATGTGCCAGAACCACTCCATACCAAACTCCCCCAATTCAGTAATTCTAGTTTTAAATACTTATCTTGAGTTAAAAAAGGGATGGCCTGAAGGTAAGACTGTGTTGCAGCTGGTGGTTCAAATCTGGGTTGGGAAATGGCAAAAAAAAGAGAAGACGCTGTGATCGTTCTTCTGACATCTCATTGCTGAAGTGCCCTGAAGCAAGGGCACTGCTCAGTGACCAACCGATCAGACAGATCACTGGTTCTGACTGTGTAAGTGTAGAGCAGGCAATTATTTTAATAAGGATAACACTGCTTGTTGCAAAATTAATCTGTCAAACAGAGGTTAAAATGGATTTAATGGCACTCAAAACATTATTAAATTTTTTCATTATTATTACTTTGCTGAATAGTGTAAACAATTATGGGGTAATCATCACTCTGAAATGTATGAATTGAAAAACTGGATGAGTCTATTAAGTAGGTAAAACTAACGATTAACCTGTAGCTCACCTTTCCACTGACCTGTAATATTCACATGTGCTGTAATGACAGCAGCTTCTGTGAATATTAGGCCTTTTGAGAGAATAACTGAACGCAGGTATGAGGCTTGTGTCAAAACCCTTTGCTGACTCTGAATGGAAAACTGACTGACCACCTGACAGCTGTGCCAAATAAAAAGCTCACTTATGTGTTGCAAACGAAACATGCTTCCATAAATTAAAAAAAAGTCCCTGAAGTTCCAGACTATGTGACAAACGTGTAGAGATTTATTCCACCCATTTCCCACCAAACCTAATGAAAAGCAGGTAGCAGACAGACAAAGTCAGCAACTATAGTTGTTCCTGCTAGTGTCTAAGAAGTTTTCTCCAACAAATTGGTAAAAAAAGGGGTTTTAATTTTGTAGGTGGATATAAATACAAAATGTTGCTCATTTACATTTTTTGTATCAACTTTATAAGGTGATAATATGATAATGAGGGTTTACTGCTTATTCTGATTTCCCAAACTAGCAAAAATGCAATACTGGTTCAAAGCATTCTTTCTATATCATATGTTAAATGGTGTGTTATCAATATGTATCTATACATATATGTGTGTGTACAGTGATTTACTTGAGTCCATGGTTACTTCATACTCACCATACAGTCAGGATAAACACACTCATTGCCAATAAGATCAGGTGAAGCTCATACAGTTAATATATAGTGAAGCTACTAGGTCTAATGTTGTGTATATATATACATATACGTATATATATATACACACACGTATACATATACATATATATATATATATATATATATATATATATATATATACACGTATATATATATATATATATACGTGTATATATATACGTATATATATATATACACTGTATATATAGCCCGCTTGTTATGTTCAGTCGCAGAATTACTCGAAAAGTTAAGAAATCCTCCCCTGAGTTTTCAGATGTCAGCAGGATTTACTGGCGACCTACAGAAGCAGGTACTTGTATTAGGTTTGTATTGTATTTGTACCACGACCATTAGGTGACTGGAGCATTTCTTAGATTACTGCATTGATAAACTGCATTATTACTTATTTTCTGGTTGCCATTTCACAGTTGGTGCTCAGCAGCCTGCAAACTGGATTTAGCAGCCATACCACTAATGCCATGCATAGTACACTATAAGTGAAAAACAGGAGTTTTCAGAGAAATTCTTGTGCCAACTTTTGGTAGGAATGTGGTTCCAATAGTGCCAACTGTCAATGCTGTCTACAGGAAAGTATGATTTTCCTTCACTCACTAGTTACTGCCTTAAAAAAGTTATTTTAACTGATCCTACCTGTACTTCTAACAGTGATATGCAATGTAAAATTACTTTTTCTAAGTAACTGCCCAAGAAAAACTATATCCACAAACACTGGGGCTAGGTTTGTATCGGTATATATGGGTAACATGACTTTGAATCATGTTGGCACAGCTATTCATTCAACTACAGTGATTTCTGATTTTGTAATTGCTTGCATGTCCAGAGTTAATTTTGACATGCTCAACGAGAGCAACTAAGTAATCTTCATATCTTACCTGTTCTAGTTGCATGGCTGCAGGGACTTACAGTGCCAGCCTTCTATCCATCTGTTCACCACTTTGGATCAGACTAAACAGCTTGAACAACTATTTGATGGATTGCCATGATATTTGGTACAGACATTCATGGTTCACAGATGAGGAATCCAATTCACTTCTGTGATCTCTTGACTTTTCCTCTAGCACCAGCACAAGGTTGACATTTGTGGTTTTGAACAAAATGTCCCAACAGTAGCAGTCGTTTATTGGTCCACCAAAATCTACCTGCACAAAAGTCACACACAGCCTACATCACACTGGATTCCTACATGATACAGTATATGTAGTAAAAAGAATGACAACACACAGACTCAGATTTAAGGCCTATGCCTAAGAAATATTTAAAACATTCAGAAAAATAGACATTTGTCTACAAATGAGCTTCATTTATGTGGATCAAGAATAAACAACGTAAAAGTACAATTTGTTTGTACAATGGGACCCATAGCCCAGAGGAATGATGTATCAGGATTTGATAGAACTGATCAACACATTTTCAAAAAATGTGTTACCTGAATAAAACTCAGTGCCTTCTTTTAAACTTTACTTATTGAAAGTGATGGTTAATTAATTAATCATCTACCACGTAGTATACTCTGCAGAGGGCAGTACATGTGTCTGTCAGTGTAAAAAAATCAATATGAAGCTGGTTGATACACTCTCTTTCCCATTGGTGGAGTATATTAATAGGCACAAGTACAGAAAACTACACAATTTTAATTAAAACTGTACATGATACAATACAATGGATGATTTTTTGTGATCAGCAGGTTGAATTCACTAAGAATAACATAATTCTGCCCAAGTAGCAAATATTATGTTGACCAGTGTATATACTTAGTACTTGGGGGTGGCTGTGGCTCAGGAGGTAGAGCAGTCGCTTGCCAATCGTAGGATTGGTGGTTGTAATATGTCAAAGTGTCCTTGGGCAAGATACTGAACCCCAAGTTGCCCCTAGTGTGTCAGGTCAATATCATTATCAATATTTGCTTGTGTGTGCAAATGGGTGAATGAGAAGCAGTGTAAAGTGCTTTGAGTACTAAAAAGGTAGAAACGTGCTATATACAGTACAGGCCAAAAGTTTGGATTCATTCAATGTTGTTTTCTTTATTTTCATGACCATTTACATTGGTAGATTCTCACTGAAGGCATCAAAACTATGA